>PITA01033159.1:0-12971 GCA_004023965.1 Spilogale gracilis | reverse complement strand
TTAGGTGCATACAATTGTTATATCTTCTTATTGGATTGCCCCCTTTATTATAATATAATGCCCTCCTTTGTCTCTTGTTGAAGTCTTTGTTTTAAAGTCTATTTTGCCCAATATAGGTATTGATATTCTGGTTTTCTCTTGACATTAATTTGCAGGATAGATGTTTCTCCATCCTCTCACTTTCAATCTTTAGGTGTCTTTACATGATATGTGATTTTAATAAGAGATTTTTATAAGTGTTTTATATAAGAGATTGTTATATAGTCCAGATTCATGAAGATGTTGTTCTATATTTGAAAAGCTTTATTACATTAACTTTTACATTTAGATGTGCAATCTATCTGAAATTTACTTTTGCACATACCATGAAGTGCAGACCAAGATTTTAACATTCATATGGACAGCTAATTAATCCAGCATTATTTACTGTAAACTTCACCCTTGGTTCACTGTTCTGAACACTGGTATCTTGTTAGAAATCAAATGATAGTCCAATTATGGATTGATTTGAAACTCTTTATCTATTTCCATTTTATTTGTATGTCTTTGTGCCAATAATATTATTTTAATTTCTATAATTTTACAATAGCTCTTGATGTAGTAGCTTAAGTGTTCTAGATTTATCATCTTTGTCCTTAGCTCTTTTTTTTTTTTTAAAGATATATTTACTTTAGAGAGAGAGTGAACAGGGGGAGGGAAAGAGGGGGAGGGAGACAAAGAGATATTCCCTGAGTGGTGCACCCTACATGGGGCTCCATCTCACGAGCCAAAGATCGTAACCTTAGCCAAAACCAAGAGGTAGATGCTTAACTGATGGAGCCACCCAGGCACCAGGGTCCTTAGCTCTTTAAATTTCTATGTGAATTTTATAATTAGTCAATTTCCAAAGGAAAAAAAAAACCTATCAGGATTTTAATGGATCATGCTAAATAAATTAGATCATTTTGATGATACTTACATCTTTAAATATTGAGTCTTATAACCCACAGACATTTTTACTCACAGTGTGATTTTTTATAAGAAACTTTTATTTATAAAATCTCCATCAACATGTAGGTAAGTTATCAAACTCAAATTTCTTTTTTTTTTTTTTTTAAGATTTTATTTATTTGACAGAGAGAAACACAGCCAGAGAGGGAACATAAGCAGGGGGAGTGAGAGAGGGAGAAGCAGGCTTCCCGCCGAGCAGGGAGCCCGATGTGGGGCTTGATCCCAAGTTTCCAGGATCATGACCTGAGCCGAAGGCAGTCACTTAACCAACTGAGCTACCCAGGCGCCCCCAAACTCAAATTTCTTGTCCCTAAATGCCCTTCATGCATTTTTAATCAGCCTAATTTCCCCAACTTCTCTACTAAAATATAAACATTTGATCACATTACTGTTAATGTCCAAATTGAATTCCCTCATTACCTACTCTGATGAGGAGAACCTCAATCCTCTCTTTGGGTCCGTGGCACATACCTTTAGGCTAAATGAAATCTAGCTTCCGTCTACCTCTGTTCTTTGCTTGTCCCACCTCAACTCATGTTTATCTATTCCGCTCAACCATTCACCGAACCTTATTTACAACATGCCCCTCAGGCCACTATTTCACACTGTTCACTGCTTCCAGGACATGTTTTACACTGCTGATATGACCATTGTTCTGCTCTGAAACAGTAAAACCACCTGCCCCTGCTACCCTGTGACACCATGCAAGACTCTAAACATGAAGCCCCGTGAATAGATGTTCTCAAACACCCTGGAATAAGGACTGCTCAGCTATCTGATGGAGAACAAGACAAAGAAAGGCCCTTTTCCCCCTCGGTTATGTTATTTTAATTTATAGTATGCTGGTGTGTAGGATTTTTGTCCATTGTGAGTAAAGCTAATATGAACATTGACATGCAAGTCTGGGTGGAACTATGCTTTTATTTATCTTGGGAAAATTCCTAGGAGTGCAATAGCTGTGGCATATTGAAGATGAATATTTAATATTTTAAGAAACTGCTAAAAAATTACAAAGTGGCATTCTACTTTTGGTAAGTAGAATATGAGATTTCCAATTGTTTCACATACATTCCAATATACTTGGTACTGTCAATTGTATTTATTTTAGCCACTCTAATGAATATATAGGGGTAACTCATCATGATTTGTATTTTCCTTATGAACTTATGTTCAATATCTTTTCATGAGCTTAGTGGGCATCCAGTTTTATTTTCTATTGTGAAGTGTCTGTTAAATCTTTATGTCCATTTTAATTGGCCTATTTGTTATTGTTATTAATGAATTATAAATCATTTTTATTATTCCCTATAATATATATTTATCCCAATTACATTATATTTTGGTACTATTATAAATCATTTCCCAATTACTAGCTGCTATATAGATCTATATTCACATTATAAGGCTTACCTTTTAGTTTTTTAATGGAGTCTTGAAAAGCTGAATGTCTTAACTATCATGAAGTCTCATTTTTCATTTTTTTCTCTTGTGGTTTATGCCTTTTGTGTTCCATCCAAGATAATACTGCCTAATCCAAGTTTTCAAAGATTTTTCTTGCTGTAAGTTTTATATTATACTTACAATTCGGTATATGATGCATTTTAAGTTAATTTTTGTGTATTTTGTATATTAAGGTTTTATGTTTATCTTTTCTACATGAGTAGCCAGTTGTTGCAACTC
Source organism: Spilogale gracilis (assembly GCA_004023965.1). Lineage (NCBI taxonomy): Eukaryota > Metazoa > Chordata > Mammalia > Carnivora > Mephitidae > Spilogale > Spilogale gracilis. Next base: position 10,301 of record PITA01033159.1, on the reverse strand, counting down.
AATTTCTTAAAGACTTTCTCTCCCCCACTGAATGCTTTGGGACCTGTGACAAATACCAATTGACCCTGTATGTATAGGTTTTTCTCTGGATTCATTATTCTGTTCTACTGGCCATATGATATATCTATTCTTTTATCAGTGCCATGTGGTCTTGATTACTGTGGCTTCATAGCAAGTCTTGAAATCAGGTAATGTATGTCCTCTCATTTGGTCTTTTTAAAAATTACTTTGGTCCTTCTGAGTTTGTATTTTCACATAACTTTTAGAATCAACTTATTTATTTTTATCAAAAAAGGTGGCTAGAATTTTGATTGAGCTTGCATTAATTCTATAGATCAATTAAAAAAAAATAACATGTTAACAAGGTTTATTCTTCCAATCCACGATCTCCATTTATTTAGGTTTTTAATTTTTCTCACTAATATGCTATGGTTTTCAGTGTATATATAGCTTTGCTTATCTTTTGTTAAATTGATTACTAGTTATTTTTTATATTTTGACACTATTGTGAATACAATATTTTTTATTTTATAATTATTTTTCTTAGAACATAAAAACAGAGAGTTTTATGTGTTAACTTTGTAGAAACTAAGCTACTACTTTTAATGCATTTGATCCTGGAACAACAGGTGTTTGGACTGTGTGTTGGAGGGGGATCCACTTATATATGATTTTTTTGGATATAGTATTGTAAATGTATTTTCTCTTCTGATTTCTTTTTTTTCCTTTTTTTTCTTTTTTTTCTTTTAAAGATTTTATTTATTTGACAGAGAGAAACACAGCCAGAGAGGGAACACAAGCAGGGGGAGTGAGAGGGAGAAGCAGGCTTCCCGCCGAGCAGGGAGCCCCATGTGGGACTCGATCCCGGGTCTCCAGGATCATGACCTGAGCCGAAGGCAGTCGCTTAACCAACTGAGCCACCCAGGTGCCCTACTTCTGATTTCTTAATGATACTTCCTTTTTTACAGTTTATTTTATTGTGAGACTACAGTATAAAATACATATAACATATATAATATGTATCAATAAACTGTTTATGTTATCAGTAATGCTTGGTCAACAATAAGCTATTTTTAGCTGTATTGCAGTAGTCAAAAGTTATATGTGGATTTTGGACTGTGCAAGGGGTCAGTGCCTTAACCCCTGTAGTTTTCAAGGGTCAACTGTAGCTGTTTTGTAACATCTTTAAAATTCTGCTATATAAATAATAATGTCTTAGAAAAATAAAAAAAACATTTTTACTGTTTTGCTTGTTTTTTTCAATTGTTATATCTTTCATGTCATTCATTTCCTTTTTGCAATACCAAGGACCTCCAGTATAAGGTTGTATGGTAATAGTGAGGGTCAACATCTTCTCTTTATTCCTAATCCTAGGGAGAAAGTATCAGATATTCATCCTTAGGTATGAGGTCAGCTGTAGGTTTCTCATAAATGGCTCTCATCAGTTTGTGGAAGTTCTCTTCTATTGCGTGTGGCTGAGTTTTAAAAATGGCATGCTGAATTTTGTTAAAAGCACTTGACATCTACTGAGATGATCATATGGATTTTCTTCTTTATGTTGTGAATATTGGGAAGTACATTGATTTTTGAATGTTAAACTAATCTTGCATTACTAAGATAACTCTACCTTGGTTATGATATGTTTGCCTTTTTACATATTGCTGCATTTGATTTGGTAATACATTGTTGTGCATTTTTGTGTAAAGATTCATGAAAAATATTTATTTGTAGTGTTTATTTCCTTAAATGTATTCATCCAGTTTTGATATCGGGTTAGCAATGCCTTAATTGAATGAGTTGGGAAGTATTTCCTCTCTCTTCTATTTTCTTTTCTTTTTTTTTTTTTTAAAGATTTTATTTATTTGACAGAGAGAAACACAACGAGAGAGGGAACACAAGCAGAGGGACTGAGAGAGGGAGAAGCAGGCTTCCCACCAAGCAGGGAGCCTGATGTGGGGCTTGATCCCGGGTCTCCAGGATCATGACCTGAGCCGAAGGCAGTCGCTTAACCAACTGAGCCACGCAGGCTCCCTTACTCCTCTTCTATTTTCTGAAAGAGTTTGCACAGAATTGGTATTTCTTTCCTTAGATGTTAGGGAGAATTCACTAAGGAAGCCACATGGGACTGGACTGTTCTTTGATGGAGAATTTTATACTACTTTTGTATTTTCTAAAATTGACCCACTTATAATGTTCATCATGTACATACATATATATTCTTTTTCACACTGAATTCTAGTTAGTTAACATATACTATATTTTATTTCTAATTTTTAAAAAAAATTATTTATTTATTTAATCGACAGAGAAAGATCACAAGCAGGCAGAGAGGCAGGCAGAGAGAGAGAGAGGAGGAAGCAGGCTCCCTGCTGAGCAGAGAGCCCGATATGGGCCTCCATCCCAGGACCACCCTGAGATCATGACCTGAGCTGAAGGCAGAGGCTTTAACCCACTGAGTCACCCAGGCATTCTCTAATTTTTTTTTTTTTAAGATTTTATTTATTTATTTGTCAGAGACACAGAGAGCATAAGCAGGGGGAATGGTAGGCAGAGGGAGAATCAGGTTCCATGCTGAGCAAGGAGTCTGATGCAGGACTCAAGCCCAGACACTGGGGTCCTTACCTGAGCCAAAGGCAGTTTAACTGACTGAGCCCCCTAGGCATCCCATTTTTACTGTATTTCAATTATGAACACTTTTCCTTTTGTTTTTTATGATTTAAAGCCATGATATTTTCCATAGAGACATTTTCCACTTGAATTTGCCTTTTTTTTTTTTTTTTAATCCTAAGAACGTATAATACTCCTGAGGGTAGGGACAATCATCTATTTGTATTTGTTCTCTAATGTTTAACACAGTATCCTGTGCAATAGTGTTCAGTAAATATTTATTTAAATGAGTGAATGTGTAAACTAATGAAAAGATCAGTGTTAAGACTTTAATCCATTTATCTCCCCTAAGTCACAGCACAGTTTTTTCATCCATAACATGAATGAGTGCATGTGAACATTATTTAGATTCCAGTCACTTTTGAAATCCCCTGAAATACATACATATGGATGTAAGAAGAGGAGAATTCTACAACAAGGATTTTGTCATTCATACCTCAAAGTCTCTCATCCACACAGATTTCAGTCCTTCTCTTTTTTTCTTTTCAGGTGATCATATTAACATCTCTATGTATCTCTATTCTGGATCTGTGCTTAATGTTTTATTTTATATTTTAATCATAGAGTTTGCGGATAAAAGTGACTAAGAGAACATTAAATCAAAGCCCATCATTGTGCAAATCAATTAATTGTCTTGAAGAAAATAAGTGTTTTTCCTCTTTTGTTAAGTGACCTCTTGCTAAATGCAAAAAGTCTTTGAGTAACAGGACAGAAGGGTTACTAGGGGTGACAGTAGAGCTAAGGTATTTGAAGTTTCTCTCTCCCTCCCTCATGTTCAATTGTCTTTCAGAGCAGAAACATTAAGACTAATAAAATTTATACAATAACTGTGTATAGCAGACTTGAGGGTATAAATACATTAAAACCAACATAAAACTTAAAATCAAATACAGTTCCTCCTATCCTCACACCATGGTTTTTCTATGGTGTAAGTTCAAAAAGTATTTTCTAATTGTTTCTTCTTTGACATGTTATATATTTCAATGTCAATCAGGAGACTTAAAGATCCCATATTTCTATAACTAAGTGTCATAGTGAAGTTGTAAGTATTTAATATTGCAATTTTATAGATATGTATACATACACGTGTATATGTATATACCCACACACATGAAATTCTTATTTGTGCAATGATTGTTTTATCTCCCTAGGACAGAGAAGAAAAGTCCTTCTTTGAGCCATAGATTTTAACAGCTAATACATTTTGTTTGCCTTCATTGCTGTAAGAGAGGCATATAGATAAGTACACTTATATACAGCTAGGCTGAGCCCCTGCCTATACTCTGCAACATTAAGTCCTTTTTAAAAAGAAACTGATTTTACTTAAATCCCTCTATAATTAATTGAATAATCTTTTTAGGGTTTGCCTTATAAAGTAAACTAGAAAAAGGACCTATCTCAAGTTGGTCAGTAACTATGTTGTTAGAAAATGAGGTCTTGGGGTTCTACAAGTGGGGAGGAACAATTGGTGAGGCAGCTCTTTCCTATGACGAAGAGAAGCACAACAGAGGTATTCTGATAATGCTGGTGGCAGATAATTAAATTGCTCAATTTGTGTCCATTTAGAATCGCCTATCTTTAATATCATCTGACAGCACTGTTAGCTATGTCACATGCTAACTGAGAGTGCAGGTGAAAAATAAAAACTGACATAACATCTTTTTAGTTTAATAGAAGTTTTATGTGTAAGAGAAATGAAAATAGACAGAAAGGGTAGAGGAAAATGAGAAAACAGATGCGTTCAGTCTTTCATCGTACATTTATTTTGAATATAATTCTAATACTTCTGATTATTATCATAGGAAGGAAATAAAACAGAATAGGAATAGCCTTTGGCTTTTTATAGTTATTTTTCTTAATCTTCTAATTTAAAAGGTCATTGTATGATGCTCAGAGGACTTAGATTATTTCTAGGAAAAGTTCTAGGAGTATGTAGGTTCATTTTGTCCTGCCTCTGAGTCAAATTATAGGTAAAAGGGAGAAAAAAAAAGATGGAAAAGAAAAGGATGAATTTTAAAGAACAGAAATATGAAATTTTGAATACATAACTTACGGTGGTCTAAGATTCATAGCCTAAAAGTGGGAATAATTTGCACGTACTTTGAAACATTTAACCATCCTTTATTAGTTGCACTCAATTCCCCTTGGGTTTAAACTGGGCTTCTATTAATAAAATAGGTCCCTTTGGAAGTTACATTAATGCTTTAAGGCAGAGGTATATTAATAGTAAGTAAGTATAGTATGGTAATATTCCACATTGACGGAGAGGTGCCAACTTGCCTACAGGCACACAGATGGTGAGTGGAGCCTGGCTTTGTTTCGGGCAGTCTTGTTCTGAGTCTGTGCTCCTCATTAGAACACTACAGAACCTCTCACACTGCAAAAATATTTAACATTACAACACTTTGGTTACATTGTGATCAACTCCTTTCACAAAGGCTTATCTTAGATACTGCCTGTGTTTGCGGTTCAAAAGTTACCATTTCTGTGTCTAAAAATATATCTTTGGGAACTTAGAAGAGAGAAAAAAATAAGCAACTTCAATGTTTAGCCACATTGTTGCTTGCTAATCATCTACAGTAGGGGAATGCTGTACACTAATTATAATGAATTGATATGATCTATTGATTCCATCTTAATAATTACCAAATTTATAATTGTATCTTTAAAATAACATTCAAAACATAATATCCATATTGAGTAGATGTATCCTCTGTTTAGAAAATTAACCCTGAGTGAAATATGTACATAAAATTAATACTGAGACAAAATTAATGCATTTATCTGACCATGGAGCCTTGGTGAATAGCAGTTAATTAGGAAAATAATGTCATTATTTTTAGTAACATTAAGGAAGACATTAAAAATTACCTATCTATTCTTCTGAAAAATACCTCCTGGAATTTTAATGACAAAAATAGATAAATTCTATTTTAACATAATGTAGAAAACTAGCTACTTAAAAAAATATATCCCTTGAAGTTCTATAACAAAAGAAAATAAACCAATCAATACTGAAACAAGACAGAGACTACTAACCCCTAAAGAAATAACACCAAGAGTATGTATGCTTGAAATCTTTCTGGAGGTAATAAAATTGCCCCTTTGGAATTTTTACCAAAGAATAATAATATACATAGTTGAGGAATGGCTTAAAACAGTAATACTGTGTGAAAGTTATTTATAAACAGCTTGCTTTTTATGACTCCTTTATTCATAGCTTCCCTATTTTTCTTATACATGAGATAATGTCTGTGAAATGTGTCACACATAGTTGATAGTCAGCTGAATTAGCTTTTGCAGTTGATGGTTTCATCATTTTCAGAATGCTCTACTTTTTTTTTACTTAAAATAACAAATTTTTAAGCCATACCTTATTTTGTCTCCTGCAGGTCAGTTCCCTGAAAAGTGCTCGTTGATTGGTTTATTCTGGTTGTCAATGGAGAAAAAAGAGACATTTTATTATTTCATTTTGAAAACTGTACCCTTTGCCCAACACTTTATTTTTTTGACAATTTCTGAAAGAACAGCATAAATGACAGCTATTTGAATTATTGTGAAAAGTTATAGGTTGCTGTTAAAACATATTTATTACAATAGTAATTTTAATATTAAGTTATAATTCTGATATTATTATGCTGTTTGATATAATCTCTAAATTTTTGGAAAAAAGTTTCAAGTCCTAGGTCAAATTTGCTAACCCAAGAAATAAATTTACTGAATAGTGAGTTTGAATAGTCTCTAAATTTCAGACAAGCCGCAGAAATAAGGTAATTATATTCCTCCTTCTTCCTGTTGCATTTCCCAATTGTGAAAGCAAAACCCTTATTTTTAGTTATAATTTATCCACTTAATGATACATATTATTGGTCATTCCTCATCTTCATTTGTATATTAACACAAAGTGTGGGATAGCAGTGGGGAAGGGCTGGGGTAATGTTTGTCACTTAAGAGCAGGAGGGATTCCTGAGATTGGTAAGGTTTCTCTCCCACCTACTGTCTTTCTTTTTGTTAAATTCTTAGCTAGTAGCTGCATGTTGGAGCACACATCCCTTGGCTTAACAGTGAAACAGCACATCTCATAGGATAATATTGCTTTGAAAAGCAGATGACAGAAGTCCTGGTGGTGTGGACTTGATGCATATCACAACCCCTGTATCCTTCAGTTCATGCCACATCTGTGAGTTCCTACATATATTTTCCCACTATAGGAAAGAAAACTTATTTGAGCCCCAAAGAAAAAATTAAAATACTAAGCTTAGTGAATGCTATTTTTTTCCCAATAGAATTATGTACATGGTCTTGGTAAAACTTTATTCTACAACTAATATCAGAAAATATCCTTTTCTGTTTTACTAAATTATTTAAAGCCTTAGACTATTAATTCTGGGTGCCACAACAATGACTGAGGAAAATGCAAAAAAAAAAAAAAAGTATAAGAAAAAACAAGGATTTAGCTTTTAGGCTTTAACTTGGGAATTGGGAATAGTACTACAGATGTTGCATCTCTTTATGGGACTTAACAGATAGTACCTGGCAGAGGAACTTGGAAAGCATTTTAGGTGATTGGTACAGTGAGTGACAAAGTCCACATCCATTCCCAATCACCTTTCCCTTTTATTTCTCCAGTGCAGTGACCGGAGATACTAACTACTCACTTTTACAACCTTTAGCTAGACCTAGTCACGGGATAACTTCCCAACAAGCGTAGCACAAGCAAAATCTATTCAAGAGTTTCTAGGAAAGTTTTTGATCTCCTGATAAAAGAGATAGAGTCTTCTTCCCTTCCTTGGTGTTTTAAACAGCATGTGATACCTGCAACTGCATGAGCCATTTTTCTGAACTTGAGAAAGGCTAAAAGAATTACAGAGGACTTGTGTTGATAGATACGTGTGATAAACATAAAATGTGCCGCCCACAACCCCCCCTAAGGAAGGGCTGGCTGCTAGCTGTAGAGTGTGGGATCACCAGACAGCATGCAAATATCAACTCTTCAGGGTCTAATTCAGCTGCTGAGAGCCACCTGGCCATGGTCACACTCTTCCAGTGACAGAGCAAGATGGCTTATACCCTGAGGCAGACCCAGACATTTCAGGCCAACATAAGACCCTCTGCTAGGCAGTATTCATTCCAGGGCTCCCTGCCAGAATGTCTCAGGTTCTGTTGGGTGTGCATTACAGGTTTTATCTGCCCGATCCTGCTTCCTCTCACTCCTCCTAGGTGTTGATCCCTATGAAACATCTAAGACCTCAAACTCCATCTTGGCCTCTCTTCCAGAGAACCCAACCAGCAGTAATGAAAACAAAAATGATAGTTACCTGCTGTGAAATCATTCCTAGCTGCTCTAGGCAAATAATTCCAGAATTTTTTTCATAAGAATTTTCTTTAATTCTCCCAAGTAAGTAGTAATATTTATAATATCCTATAAATTATTATAACTAGCAGAAATGCCAAATATCATCTGTTCCAAAGTCCTTACTTTATTAATAGGAAATCTGAGGCCCAGGAATATGGATGAGAATTTTGGCAGATACCAGTTAAGAAACCAAAAAAAGGCTACATCAAATAATTTATTTAATCATATCTTTCTGTCTTACGTACCTTCATTGCTTTCCCACATTTTACACTGTGGTCTAGAGCAGCTGTTCTCCAGTGTGCTCTCTATACTAGCAGGGTCAGCATCACATGGAAACTCGTTAGAAATTCAATGCAAAATCCACGGTCCTACCTTGAACATATTGAATCAGAAATTCTAGCAGGGAGGAAGTGAAGCTAGTAATCTGTGTTATAATGAGAGCTCAAGGTGATTCTGATGCATGCTAAAGTCTGGAGAATAATAGCTTAGAGAAAGATCTCTGTTGATAGAAGAAACCAAAGCTTCTGATCCCAGATCACATACAAAATGGTACTATGATTTTGAGGTTGTTACTGTGTCTATCTTAGCTTGCTTAATTGGAAAAACAGGGGATTGAACCAAATCAATACATTTAACAATGTATTTGTATCAGTAAGTTTTCTCTAGAGAAAGAGAACCAGTAAGATGTGTCTGTCTATGTGTGTGTTTATATATATATACGGGTACACATACAGAGACACCTATGTGTGTATGTGAGTGGGTATAGAGACAGAGAAAGATACTGAGAAACTTATTTTATGGGAATTGGCTCACATGATTGTGGAGGCCAGCAAATACACAACCTGCAGATCAGGCCAGCGCTGGAGACCCAGGGAAGAGATGATGTTGAAGTTCAAGTCCAAAGGCATACTGAGGGTGGAATTCATCCTCAGACATCTCAGTCTGCTTTTAAGGTCTTCACCTGAATGGATAAAGCCCATTCACACTATTGGGAGTAATAATCTATTGCTTGAAGTGTTACTCTCACCTAAAAATTTACCTTTGTAGTAACAGGCAGGCTGATGTTTGACCAAACTTCTGCGTACTGAGGCCTCATCAAAGCAACACGTAAAATTAACCACCACAAGACCCTTTGTTTGAATGTATGAAACATTATATAGAAGTTCATATGTAACACAAATAAAAGCTCAACAGTTAAGCAGGATGAGCCCCTGAAAGTTGTTATGGTTAACACCACCCACTTCTCCATCACCACTTTCTGTTACTAGGGAGTCTTGCAGAATCTGCAAGGATTTATTGGTGAACCATATAAAAACCACGAACACCGAAACAATGGGGCTACTTCCAGCTATCAGGCACCAATGGCTGTAAGAAGGTACTGCCGGGCAATGTCCTGAAGGCCTTTCCTTTACTCTAAATGTTTAGAAATCTGCAACTTATTGTAACTTGCCTAAATGTATGACAAATAGCTGCTTATCAAATGCTTCTCTCACCCAGAGGCATGTTTATTAAGTGTAGCAATTATTTACTGGCTACCTACTTTATGCAGGGCTTACTACTACCTTTTGCTTTGACAAAATTTTAGGAAACTCATTTCAAAAAAGAAGGCAAAGGCAAATTTACCCTCAACCCATGTGTAAATTCTTAGAGATTTCAAATAAATGGGGTAAGAATCAGTAAAATTTTAATATGATAATATGGCATTTCTTGACAGTATGAGAAACACCAAAGTTACAAAACTTTAAGTTAAATTAAGCTCTCTGGATACAGGAATCTACCACTGTGGGATTAAACAGTAATAGTTTTTGAAAAGAAACCCTCAGTTACTAACATTTTAAAATCATTCTGCCTGTTTTGAGGTGTCTGGGTGGTTCAATTGGTTGAGCATCTGACTCGATCTCAGCTCAGATGTTGAACTGAAGGTCATGAGTTCAAGCCCCACGATGGGCTCCATACATAGTATAGAGCCTACTTAAAATCATTCTGCCTGTTTTATCTAAATGTATCTAAAAACAGCATCAAAATATCTGGGAATGTTCATATGAAAAAGAAAATTATTCTTCCCAGTCAGTTCTTAAATGCTTCTTACATGAGAATTCAAGGCACTATAGAGTTTAATCAGGAATTAAAAAATAGGTTTGAGTTGCATTTTTGAAACATTTTTAATGTAGCAATAATTGCTTTGTGCATAGATAATTTTTAAATTTAAGAGTAGTCTGAAGCTCATTAGATAATGAAACTGATAATATTTTTGCCACTATATTTCCTGTATTTCCCA
>PITA01033158.1:0-13085 GCA_004023965.1 Spilogale gracilis | reverse complement strand
ACTGTATCTCCTTTCTCACTGTTGAAAAGGAGAGATTGATATGAAAGTGGAGAACCTCAGAGTTACCTTGGGGTGTTAGATGAGAATTTGTGGTTTTTCTTGTGAAAGATGTGAATTCCTTGCCTAAAAGACACTGTATTTCACTAAGCAGAACCAGAGATCCTTGGAGAAGTGACTAATTCCAGGTCTGGGGCAGGGAAAGCAGAAGATAAACCTGGATTACTATTTTGTGCCAGAAAGGAAGGAAATTATCAAATAATAATAGAGACTTGTCAGAAAAATATCAGAGCCAGAGGAAGGAGATCCCACTGACACATTGGGAGCAGTTTGAGAATCAATATAAATACAGTAATTATAGCCCCTGGAATAAAAGAGTAAACAATAAACCTAAAATGATAAAGATGGATAAGTTTACATAAGAGGACATTTATAGAATTTCAAACTACATCTTTGCAAAATACTAATTTAAAAGAGTGACTTCAAAGTAGAGAACTGTGATTGACACCACCTTAAGCAGTCCAATGGATCATCATTAGAAATGGGATCATTCAGAATCTGTGCCTTTTGATAGCATGCAGTGAGACATGACCTGAGTCTACTCATGAGAAAAAACTTTAGACAAAACAAGCTTTAAGGCTGTTCAACAAAATAACTGGCCTGTAGCCTTTGAAACTTTGGAAGTATCCAAGTACAGCTTGAATCTGCAGTAGATTGCTTTAAAAATGTGCTGAGCAACAGTTGGCCAAACATTGAATGGAGTCTGAGTTAGATGATAGTCAGTCACTGTTCCCTTCTTTCTGATGGTTCCAGGTCTTTGTGCTGCACCTTCAGTGTCTCTGCATTTGGGGGGCGGGGGGGAGATGAGCCATGAGAGTCTGTGGACTCTGAGAAACAGGGTTTTAGAGGGGGTGGAGGGGTGGGAGGATGAGTGAGCCTGGAAGACTTTGGAGAAAGTGGCACTCCATCTTGCCTGGGATGATGATTGAACCATGAACAAGGGGCAAGAAGAATGATTTTGGTCACAGGAAAGGGGAATGACTATTAAAGATTTTCTATATAGACCTGTATATTGGGGGCTCAGTCACCCTGCAGAGACCACCAGCCTCTTTGGAAAGGAATTTTCTTGACCAGGTGAGGGGGGAGAAGTGAGGCAAGGGAGGGTTTTTTTAAAAGATTTTATTTATTTATTTGACAGAGAGAAACACAGCAAGAGAGGGAACACAAGCAGGGGGAGTGAGAGAGGGAGAAGCAGGCTTCCCACCGAGCAGGGAGCCTGATGTGGGGCTTGATCCTGGGTCTCCAGGATCATGACCTGAGCCAAAAGCAGTCACTTAACCAACTAAGCCCCCCAGGTCCCCCCCCTTTTTAAAAGATTTTATTTATTTAAGGGAGGGTTTTTAATTCCCCCACCTTTTTCTAGAAAAAGTTGATTGTTAGGGCTTTTGGGGAAAGCATTTAAAAGTTCAGGAACACTAAGAAGGAATAGAGTACTCTTCAGTTTAAGAAGGGAAGCACTGGAATGGAGGAAAACTGAATTTAGCATCTTAATTTTTTTCTGCCAGTCCATGTTTAGATGAGACATCATGGTTCCTGACTCATGGCTGTTATTTTATGGTTACATAATAGGATTTCCTTTGCTCACTAAAGTATTAAAGCAGCTGGATACCTTTTTAAAAATTTTTGTTGTGTTATGTTAGTCATTAGTTCTTGAGGTAGTGTTCCAAGTTCATTGTTTATGTATGACACCCAGTGCTCCATGCAGTCCATGCCCTCCTTAATAGCCACTATCGGGGCTCACTCATCCTCCCACCCCTCCACCCCCTCTAAAACCCTGTTTCTCAGAGTCCATAGACTCTCATGGTTCATCTTCCCTGCTGGTCACCCCTTTCACTTTTCCTTTCCTTTTTCTAATGTCCTCCATGCTATTCCTTATGTTCCACAAGTAAGTGAAACCATATTTATAATTGACTTTCTCTGCTTCACTTCACTCTGCATAATCTCTCCAGTCTCATATATGTTGATGCAAAAGTTGGGTATTCATCCTTTCTGGTTTAGTGCTATTCCACTGTATATATGGACCACATCTTCTTTATCCATTTGTCTATTGAAAGACATCTCAGCTCTTTCCACAGTGTGGCTATTATAGACATTTGCTGCTATGAACATTAGGATACACATGGCCCTTCTTTTCACTACATCTCTATCTTTGGGGTAAATACCCAGTATTGCAGTTGCTGAGTCATAGGGTAGCTCTATTTTTAATTTTTTGAGGAATCTCCACACTGTTTTCCAGAGTGACTTCACCAACTTGCATTCCCACCAACAGTGCAAGAGGGTTCCCCTTTCTCCACAGCCTCTCCAACACTTGTTGTTTCCTGCCTTGTTAATCTTTGCCATTCTAAATGTTGTAAGGTGGTATCTCAATGTGGTTTCGATTTGAATGTCCCTGATGGCTAATGATGATGAACATTTTTTCATGTGTCTGGTAGCCATTTGTATGTCTTCATTGGAGAAGTGTCTGTTCATGTCTTCTGCCCATGTTTTGACTTGATTATCTGTTTTTTGGGTGTTGAGTTTGAGAAGTTCTTTATAGATCTTGGATAGTTCTTTATAGATCTAAGGACATTCCACGAACATGTCCACAAACATGTCCATGAACATTCCATGTAGTGTCATTTGCAAATATCTTCTCCAGTTCCATGGGTTACCTCTTTGTTTTGTTGACTATTTCCTTTGCTGTGCAGATGCTTTTTATCTTGATGAAGTCCCAGAAGTTCATTTTCGCTTTTGTTCCCCTTGCCTTTGAAGACATGTCCTGAAAGAAGTTACTGTGGCCAATGTGGAAGAGGTTACTGCTTGTGCTCTCCTCTAGGATCTTGATGGATTCCTGTCTCACATTGAAGACTTTCAACTAATTGAGAGTTAGAGATGATGAGGAAAATGGGGCAAAATCTAAACAACTGGTGAATCTAGGGAAAGAGTAAGCAGGACTTCCTCTCATTAGATTTGCTTTTTTGTGAGTTTGAAAGAATGTTGTAAATGTCAAAAGAATGTTGGGGGACTAGCATCCATGATTGCATGGCCTCTGTCAGGGCTAGGGGAAGGCAGGAATGGGAAAGAGAAGTGAAGATTAAGGGATTTATGGAATGTGCTTCAGGTAACTTCCAAAGTCAGGGTTATACAAGATAGCAAAGTCACTGTAAAGTTGGAGAAAGACTGAATCAAGAAGTTACTGGGTTTGGCCAAACAGGATTTGGTGGTTACTTAGTTCCTTATTGTGACTTCCACTGAGAAGCTTTGGAGACTGAAAGACATTTAACTGCAGTAGATGGAAGTAGCGCTGTACTTGATAGGACTTACTTGATCCTGATCTGGGGTGTGTGTGTGTGTGTGTGTGTGTGTGTGTGTGTGTGTGTGATAAAATGCATGATCCTAGGCTTCTGGAATGCTCTTATGGTATAAAGGAGGAGGTAAAAAGGACAGTAAAATCTTTCCATTCTATAACTTCTGTGCAGGTAAGAGAGAAGTAAGCATAGATCAAATAGAAAAACTAAAACATTTGCTGAAGCCTCAGAAAATTCTTGAGAGGTGAAAGGGCCTTGCACCTGTTGAGATGAGTGGTAATTAGGCAAAGATAGGGATCTCTGGCTGCCAGGGACGTGATCTAATCAATGGAAAGTCTCCCACAAGTATAATCCAACTACTATACTCAGGCTGTGATTTAGTAAGATCATCTATCCTGCTGAAATGGAGTCTATTAACAAATGAACATCATTAGGGAATACTGAATTTTACTGAAGCATCCTCTGTCTTGGAAATGTTCCACAGACTAATCCCCTGTCTTCTAAAGATGACAGTTCCTGCACCACTCATGTCTGTCTGTGACGTCCCCTCAGTAAAGTTAAGGATAAGGGAAGGAAACCATTTGAGAACATGGCTCCAGAAACTACAAAGCACCAACCACTTGGTAAAATAAAGATGTTCCATTTTTAATAAGATCCCTTGATACCTGTCTAGAATCTAACTGTACTGATTCCCTCGAGATATACTTAGGAAGTTCTGAGGAAGAGATTCAGGAGCGCAGGACGAGTCAACAAGGCTTTTCCTTGGAGATTCCTCTCTCAATGGCTGAGTTTATAGGCGTTCCTTCTCTTATAGACTGCCTCAGAGCCAAGGAGGGGTGGGGCAGTGTGCAGGTCATGCACTACTTGTTCCTATCTGGAGAGATGTAGGTAGCTGTAAGATTGCATATTATTGAAAAGGCACCAGTTTGTTGTTGTTGTTGGAGATGCTGCCAGATTAGATTTGAGAGGTGTTGGGGATGCCTTAGGTCCCTGAGCAAGCTCTAGTCCCACTTGCTTCTGCAACCATCTTGGACTGGGATCTGGGGTCCTGAGGTGGGAAACCACAATGATAGGCCAATGGGGTTCATGTCCTAAAAGCTCAGCCTTGTAGATTCTTTCCTATCATCCTATGATCAAGTGTTTTTCTTTCACTGCCTTCAGATTTTTGAAGAGGTCACTTTATCTATCCCTAGCATCTTAGAGTCTATTTTCTGCAAGAATAATTTACATGTATTATCAATTTTCAGGATATTGGCTTAAATTGCAGGTTTAAAATTCTTTTCCTTTTCCTAACAGGTTCACTGAGAGTTAAATAACAGATGATTTGTTGTAAGTATCAAATTCTGTAGTTTCTTTCCTTATAAATGCAATTCTCTTTGCAACTTTGAATTTTTTCCACTTTTATTTGGAGTATAATCTTCATGACTAAAACATTGGCTGCACTAACTCTTTATTATGTTAGCCTGCTGTGTTTTTATTTTCCCAAGAGGAAGATCTGCAAATACATTTCTGTCTCTCTAGCCGTTCATTGTCTCAGTGTTTTCTTCATTGTGTTGACTTCTTTTAAAAAAAATATCAGATGGCTACTGCTTATCACAGAGCTAAGGATAATTTTAAGTGATTTCCCCAAAACTGCATGTTTTGATGTTGAAAGATTTCTGATATGTTTCTGGATATCCCAAGCCCCAGACAATTCCTGTGTTTCTTACATTCTAATGAGCCCCTAAAGAATTGTGAGCCTAGCAGTGACAGATTTGCAGAGAGTCTGCTTTGTGACTGAGAATATTTTTAAAAATTAACTTTGAGGTCTAAAACATTACCATATGCCTAATATACAATACCATGCTACATAATATATGTAACAAAGTATACCAATTTTAAGTATACATTTTGTTAATTTTTTTAAAGATTTTATTTATTTATTTGGCAGAGAGAAACACAGCGAGAGAGGGAACACAAGCAGGGGGAGTGAGAGAGGGAGAAGCAGGCTTCCCACCGAGCAGGGAGCCCAATGTGGGGCTCGATCCCAGGTCTCCGGGATCATGACCTGAGCCAAATGTAGTCGCTTAACCAACTGAGCCACCCAGGCGCCCCATACATTTTGTTGAGCTTTGATGAAGTTATATATCTTATAACTACCACCATGATCAACATTTCCTTTATTCCAAAAATTTTCCTTGTGTTCTTTCGTGGTCAGTTTCCTGATAGTTCTGGCAAACACTGATCCATTTTCTTGCTCTATAGATTAAATTATCATTTTCTACAGTTTCCTATAAATAGGATTGTACTGAATGTCTGCTTTGCTGACTTCCGTGATTCCATATGTTAAGATTCAGCCACATTTTGATTTTATTGGTAAACTGTTCCCTTTATTGCTTGGGTATTTCACTATATGGATTGACCCTAAACATTTGAGTTTCCAGCTTTTGGCTTCTAGGAACAAAGTTGCTAAGGACATTCCATGAACATGTACATGGATGTGGACATTGTGTGGACATGTTTTAATTCTTGTGTAAATACTTAGGAGATTAGTATGCATTTACCTTCCTGGAAAGGTAAGGTAATATCTTGAGATTAGTATACATTTACCTTTCTGGGAACTTGCCAAACTGTTTTACAAATTGGTTATACCATTCTGTATCACCACCCACAATGCTTAGGAGTTCCAGTTCCTTTACCTCCTTGCCAATATTAGGTGTTAAACTTTTAATTTTAGCCATGTGAGTGGGTGGGTAGGGATGATCTCATGGTTTTACTTTTCAATTCTCTGATGGCTAATGATACAATATTGAAAGCTTTCATGTGCTTTTCAACAATTTGTATATCTTTTGTGAAAAGTCCCAATATTTTTCCAACTTAAAAATGTCTTAGTATTATATGAATTCTGTATATATTCTGAATACAAGCTTGGACATATCTATTGTGAATATTTTCACCCAATCTGTGGTTTTTCTCTTTTTTTTTAACAATATCTTTTGAAGAATAGAAGCTTTAGTTTTTATGAAGTAAATTTATGAGTTTTCTTTTATGCTTTTTGTTTTGTATCTAAGAACTCTTGTTCATGTCAAGGTTGTGAAGATTTTTCAGTTTTGTTCAGAATTTTTAATTTCAGCTTTTATATGTAGGTCTTTGATTCATTTTGAATGATTTTCTGTGTATGGCGTGAGGTAAGGTTTGGGGTTTATTTTTTTCCCATATAGATATCCAGTTGCAACAACATTTGTTGAAAATATTATTGAGCTATCATAGAACATTATAAACATCAATTGATTGTATATGTGTGCTTCATTTTTGGACTGTTTTTGTTCCGTTGGGCTGTGTCTAATATGAATACCATGCCACCTTGATACTGTAGTCTCCAAATGAATTAATCTAAGTCCTGTGTTCTTTTGTGAAATTGTTTTGGCATTCTTGGTTCTTTGCATTTCCATATAAATTTTGGATTCAGAATGTTTTCTAATTATCCTAGCTAGAGGATTTTGGCATCCTAATCTTAGGTTGAATTATTGTGAATCCAGAAATTGGGACAGACTTGAGACCTTGCTTAAGGAAAAATTTCATAGAATGTGTTGTTGAGTAGCTCTGGACCTAAAATGTTGACTCCAATAGACTGGAATAATGGTGTGGTCACTGAGGAAGTTGGAAAAATAGACATGGAGAGCTTTTTTCTGAATAGCAGAAGGGTAGATATTTCCTTTGTTTTTAAAGTTACAAATCTATGTTTGCAAGACCCACAAATAGAAAAGTCCGGGGGGGGGGGTTGTAGACTTGGGGGGGGAGGGAAGATTGATGGAAAGAGATTTGGGAGCAATCGACATAATAATAGAAGAACATCGTGGAGAGAAAAGCAACAGCCAAGTATTAAACATGGGATAGAATTTACAGTTACGACGTGGATGAAATGAGCAGATTCATGAAAGATTATAACTACCTGAGCACTGACAAGAGAGAGAGCTAGCATAGTGTCATGGAAACCAAGGTCACAGAAGGTTTCCAGGAGGCAGAGTGTTTAGAAATGTCAAAAGAAGAAAAAGCGAAGTCTGACAGTTTTAGACATGCAGACTCTGATAACATTGGAGAGAACAGTTTGATGAAAGTGAACATGATGAAGCCAAATTTGGGGGAATTGGGGAGGGTGGGAGAGGAAGTCTGTTTCAGTAAGTGTGGTAAATAGAGGGAGAATGGTGGAATGGCCACTGCAGAGACCCACAGGATCAGCTGCATGCTCTCGCCATAGGATGGGTGTTCCTTCTGATAAAGGGGTCTAGTGAACTATCACTCACCATTATATCCAATCCAGTGTGCACCAGATTTCAAAAAAATAAGCCAATTCCTCCCAAAGCAGCTAGCAGATTTATTCCTCCTCTTGTCTCAACTCTGGTGCCTCTAATATCTTATCCATGCCTTGACTTATGCTAACACATTCCTGTTGCAGTGAAGACAAGCAGTGTCTTCTCATCACAGTTCTCTCTTCCTGACTCCACCTCTTAAAAGGATGACTGGAGTCAGCAAAAGAGATCTCTTCAGTGGCACCTGAGTAAACAGTGAGTGATCATGGCAGAAGGCCTGCTTTGGGGGACTGATGGCCTGTTTAGACCATGTTAGCTCTATGAAATGAGGTTTCCAGGTTCAGAACTCAACAGAGTGAAATACCATATAAAAGGCCTTGGTGACAGTCACCAAATCCCTCTTTCTGGACTCCTCCATTCTGCTGTATCATTCCCACTGAAACCTTCCTCTCTGTGGGTTTCTTAACCTGCACTTCACCTTAACAGAGTTAGTTCTAACTGGTGGTTGTCATTACTGGTGGGAACACAGAGCAGGACGTCCTCCTTGAAGTTTGCTTCCCCTTACATCAGTATGGTGCGTGTGAGGTAAGCATTCATTCCAAAGTCTTGTCCATGAACAGGAGATGGTTTACTTCATGGTGATAATGTACACATGGGTGAACCCCAAGGAGGCACTGGTAGTTCTCTCTTCAAGTGTAAGGACTTTGAGCCTGGGCTCACTGGTCCTAAAGGAAGGAATTAGGCTCCCTCTCTCACTTCAGGTATCATTGTCCCTTCTCGAATAGTCCAGTTGCTGATGGAAGTGTTTTTCTTGATGACTACCTTTATTGCTTTCACATACTGATCTAGCAAAATGCAGAGAAAGAACTTCACAGAAGTGACAGAATTCATCTTCCTGGGATTCTCTATCTTTGGAAAACACCAGATAACACTCTTTGTGGTTTTCCTTACTGTCTACATTTTAACTCTAACTGGCAATGTCATCATTGTGGTCATCATCCGTGTTGACCATCATCTCCACACTCCCATGTACTACTTCCTAAGCATGTTGGCTAGTTCTGAGACTCTGTATACACTGGTCAGCGTCCCACGAATGCTTTCCAGTCTCCTTTTCCATAACCAGCCAATCTCCTTGGCAGGCTGTGCAACTCAGATGTTCTTTTTTGTCACCTTGGCCATAAATAATTGCTTTTTACTCACAGCAATGGGTTATGACCGCTATGTGGCCATCTGCAACCCCCTGAGGTACACAGCCCTCATGAGCAAAGGAGTGTGTGCCATGTTTGTATGTGGGTCCTTTGGCACTGGCCTGGTTATGGCAGTTCTCCAGGTAGCAGCCATGTTCAGTTTGTCCTTCTGTGGCACGGTGGTGGAGCACTTCTTCTGTGACATTTATCCAGTCATGAAACTCTCTTGTACTGATACCACTATCAATGAGATGATCAATTATGGTGTCAGTTCGTTTGTGATCCTGGTCCCTGTGGGCTTGGTCTTCATCTCCTATGTCTTCATCATCTCCACCATCCTCAAGATCGCATCCACTGAGGGCCGGAAGAAGGCCTTCGCCACCTGCGCCTCCCACCTCACGGTGGTCATCATCCATTATGGCTGTGCCTCCATTGCCTACCTCAAGCCCAAGTCTGAGAACTCCATAGAAAAAGACCTTCTTCTCTCTGTGACTTACACTATCATCACTCCCTTGCTGAACCCTGTTGTTTACAGTCTGAGGAACAAAGAGGTCAGGAATGCCCTATGCAGAGTGGTGGGTAAAAAACACTTCTCAACAGACTGAATGACTTTGTCAGGAGACCTTTAGCCCAGTGTAATGTGTGTCTGCTCACAAGCATGCTGCAGCACACGAATTCTTCAAATACAGTGCTTCTCGACAATAAGGTCAGAGAGTAGAAACACTTTTCTTTCTCATGCTCTAGGGACAAGGTAGAAAGCAGGTTTATGCTCTAGTGAATATTGCTCCTTAGATACGGAAATCTCTCCAAACCAGATTAGGACTACTTGGTTGTTTGCCTCAAGATTTTGGTTTGGGAACCTCTTCTGGCCCCTACTTCACCCGGCTCCTCTCAGTCAAGTTGTTGACCTCATCTGGTAAGGAGATGTGTAAAGGAGGCTGTCAGAACAGATGTGGAAAACAAGCAGCAGAGGCAGCTCAAGGACTGCTTCCATCCTTGGGAATTAAAACACTTGTGGTAGGGGCGCCTGGGTGGCTCAGTTGTTAAGCGTCTGCCTTCAACTTGGGTTATGATCCCAGGGTCCCTGGGATCAAGTCCCGCATCAGGCTCCCTGCTCTGCAGGAAGCCTGCTTTTCCCTCTTCACTCCCCCTTCCTGTGTTCCCTCTCTAGCTATGTTTCTCTCTGTCAAATAAAGTCTTTAAAAAAAAACAAGAAGCAAAAAAACAAACAAACAAACAAACAACCCCACTTGCCTTGTAGCAACCATTTCAGAAAGGGTTTCCTTAATTCTTGCTGACTAAAAAGTGAACAGCTTCAGCAAAGCTCACTTTATTATCTAAACGTGTAAGCTCTTTCAACAGTATTCATTTCTATGTGTATCCCTCCTTCTGTGCAATCAGGCGAAAACCCTCGTTCCCTAGAAGGTAGGCTGGGAGAGAATATGCTGGTGGCATTTCTGTCACTGAACTTTTATCCAGATGCATTTTTAAAAATTTCTGTTATTTTATATAATATTTATATATATATATTTATATTATTTTTAAAATACTTTTTCAGTGTTCAAGATTCACTGTTTATGCACCACACCGAGTGCTCCGTGCAATACATGCCCTCCTTACTACCCACCACCATGGTCCTCCATCCCCCACCCCCCTCCCTTCCAAAACCCTCAGTTTGTTTCTCAGAGTTCACAGATGCATTTTTCATAAAGCTGGTTTTCCAACCTATAGAAGCTTTTGATTTTTAATTGATCCGTAGCAGCTGCCGTGGATTTGAGGTTAGCTGTCATATACTGTCTGTTCTGATTCTAGAGTCTGAAGCAGATGCCATCAAACTCCCTTCTAGGTAAACAGTTAAAACTTCCTACTTCTCCTGTGTTTATATAAAACCATGCTCCATTATTGTATACCCTTAATGAGGAAGGTTGTTGGAATATTTATAGACTTGCCCATCAGAACTTCTCTCTGCTGAGGCTGAGCTGGAAGACATGAAGACAGACTTGGAAACGTGTGTTTTCATGCAGTTCCGCTCCTCCTAGTCATTCCATCCCCACATCGGCTCCTGTCCCTTACTGTGCACTTGTGTTTCTCCATCCTGTACCATAGTAATGGCACCAAAGCCTCTTCTACGTGAGCTGTAATTTTCTTCTGCTCTACAGATCTCTCTGTAAGGTTACTGGCTGAAGGCTGAAGGAGTCTCTGTCCAGTGTCCCCCATGGCAGGCTGTCACAGTCAGCTGCTGTAATAGCCCATGTCAGCTGATGCCCAGCACCAGTTCTCCCTCTAGAAGAGGTGTCCTCATCCTGTAAGGGGTACTTGCATAGACCTCAGAGGGCTTTTGAACTTTCTGAAATTACATCATGAGCACAAAGGTAAATATGCTTTTTCCTTCATATTCCTACAGGAAAATTTTCTCTGGTATAACCACTTCTTCCCTGAAATCCTAGCAGGAATGACACAAGATCCAGCTTCCCTCTTTTATAGGTCATTTGCTTCCACAGTTTCCTTTAACTTTTCCAAAGAATCATTCTTTGACCCTGTCCATTTTTGCACATTTTGGTGCTGCTTGTGTTCCCTCTCTGGCTGTGTTTCTCTCTGTCGAATGAATAAAATCTTTAAAAAAAGAAATGGCAGACATTGTCAGAATGGATAAAAACCAGCAAGACAACTCAATGTTGTTAATAAGAGAGATACTTGAAATACATAAATTGAAAGAAAGGGGTAAGCATACACAATATGAACTCTATATGGGGTGGTTATACTTTCCCAAATTTTAAGCATTTCTGGTATCAAATTATTTCAGTTTTATCTAAAAGTTTCATTATTTAATTTGTACTTTAAAGTTGATGCAGATAAAGTATCAAAAATAGTACTGTAAGCTGGTGCAGCTGCTTTGGAAAATAGTTTGGAGATTCCTTAAAAAATTAAAAATAGAGCTAACCTATGACCCTGCAATTACACTACTGGGCATTTACCACAAAGATACAGATGTAATGAAAAGAAGAGCCATATATACCCCAATGTTCATAGCAGCAATGGCCACAATCGCCAAAATGTGGAAAGAGCCAAGGTGCCCTTCAACAGATGAATGGATAAAGATGTGGTACATATATACAATGGAATACTATGCCTCCATCAGAAAGAATGAATATCCAACTTCCATAGCAACATGGACTGGATTGGAAGAGATTATGCTGAGTGAAATAAGCCAAGTAGAGAAAGTCAAGTAGCACATGGTTTCACTTACGTGCGGTGAATAAGGGGTAATATAGAGGACAGTGGGAGAAGGAAAGTAAATGGGAAGTAGGGTAATTCAGGGAGAGAAACGAAACAAGAGAGACTTTGAACACAGAAACAAACTGAGGGACTTGGAGGGAAGGGGTGGGGGGGATGGGAAAGCCTGGTGGTGGGTACTGAGGGCACGTATTGCATGGGGCACTGGGTGTGGGGAATGGGCAATGAATCTTGGAACACTGAAAAAAATAAAAATTAAAATTAAAAAAATAAAATCCAAATTCCAAAGATTAAAAAATAGTACTATAAAGGAGATTTTTTCTAAGATAAAGGCCATCCATCAGACCTAAAAATCTTAAATGTATATGCTCCTAGTGCTAGAGTTCCAAAATAAAAACTAAGTTAAACGGAGAGGTAGATAAATCTATATCTCCGGTTAGAGATTTTAATACTACTCTCTAAATGACTGAGTAGACAGAAAATAAGCACTAAAACAACTGTTCTAGTTTCAGTCAGTGGAATCTATTGATACTTTTAGAACATTCCAACTAATAGCAGAATACCATTTCAAGTGCACATGGAACCAAGAGCACATGACATGTTGTAAAACATGAAAAAATGTTCAGCGTCACTAGCTATCAGGGAAATTCAAATCAAAACCACACTGAGATACCACCTTACACCAGTCAAAATGGCCAAAATTAACAAGACACAAAACAACAAGTGTTGGAGAGGCTGCGGAGAAAAGGGAACCCTCTAACACTGTTGGTGGGAATGTAAATTGGTGCAGCCGCTCTGGAAAACAGTGTGGAGATTCCTTAAAAAATTAAAGATAGAGCTACCCTATGACCCTGCAATTGCACTACTGGGCATTTACCCCAAAGATACAGATGTAGTGAAAAGAAGGGCCACATGTACACCAATGTTCATCGCAGCAATGGCCACAATCGCCAAACTGTGGAAAGAGCCAAGGTGCCCATCAACAGATGAATGGATAAAGAAGATGTGGTACATATATACAATGGAATACT
>PITA01033157.1:0-13095 GCA_004023965.1 Spilogale gracilis | reverse complement strand
AGAACTGAAGTGTTTTTGTTTGATTAGTTTAAATTTAAGTCATCTTATGTAGCTACTGTTTTAGCACAGATACTGAGTCCAATTTTCTTAAGTGAAGAAATGGAGGAAAAATGGAACATGTCCAACCACATATGAGAAGTTTAA
This sequence comes from Spilogale gracilis, assembly GCA_004023965.1. NCBI lineage: Eukaryota > Metazoa > Chordata > Mammalia > Carnivora > Mephitidae > Spilogale > Spilogale gracilis. The sequence continues at coordinate 12,951 of PITA01033157.1, read as the reverse complement.
GGGTAGATCTAGGACTTGAACCCAGGCTTTTCAAGTACAGCCTTCTCTCCATCAAGCACTCTTGAGTCAAGTTATAGAACATACTACTTCTATTTAGAAACCTGAGCCTTCATGTACAAATTGCTCCATGTATTTAAACGGTTACAGACTTGGATCTTTCCTCAAGTGCTTAGCAGCTAGTTTCATGTCAAAAGAGGACCCTTTATTTGTGATCAACTCCTTGTCCTTCATCCTTGTTCTTATCTATGTAGTTTTCTCCTCTAAACTTTGCTGCTTAGAAGTTTCCTGCTCTCCTTCACTTCCAAACTCAGGTGCTCCTCTATGATCATTTAAACCCCCTCCACCTGTCCCCAGCACCATATCTACGTGTACTACTTTTGGGAGTTGAAAATCCTTTTGCCTGGCCATGACTGCAGCCTTCGTGTTAATCCAGCTAAAGCTCCTGTGGAGCCCAGGGTCTCAGATCCCCTCTTGGGCCTTTTCCCTCTCCCTGATCTAATGCCACTCCATCACCTGCAGCCCAGATGTGAAGACCACAAATCCCCAGGAATGCATTCCTAGCAGAGGACATGTGATTGCTCCAAGGCTTACCATTCATTCCAAGACCTGGAATCTGGCTGCCTCAGAGAGTGCATGCTTCCTTTGGGCCCAGGAGGGGAGAGCACTTTTCCCACATCATCTGAAACACAGAGGGCTTCACTATGGCCAGACATGGTAAAAACAAATAATAATTAAAAAGGACTTTTAGAACCCCCCCTATCTTTCCCACCCTCTGACCTTGAATGCTCTTCTTTTTGAATGAAATCATAGTCACTTGTAAAACCCTTATAGACCTTGTTTCACATGTGCTATCTTTCCTCATTTACCTTGGATTTCTTCAGCTATGAACATTTATTATATCCAGACTTCTCAGGTCTTTCCTTTCTGCAATAGCATCTCCTATCATTTTAACACTTCTCTTTTTCTAAAAATGAGTTCGAGAACTGGAAATAAGGCAATAGAAAATAGAAAGGATGGGCTGGTTAGAGAAGTTTCGATCTTTAATTCAAAATGGAAAATATGTCCTGAGACCCCCCTTTGAAATAGAGGCTGACATGTCCTGTGAGGAGTGTAGATGCTTGCTGGCCTGATTCTCTGTGCGTTTACTATCCACACTAACCGGGGGAATGTGACACGTGATGAAAATTGATAATATGAAATTTCCATTTGTTTACGCTTATGGTGCACCAGGGTCTGTGTTAGGAGCATCTCTGCTTTGAAAAGCTCCATAGTACATGAAACTTCATCAAAGGCAGCTTTTTATTTGGTGTGTAATTCTGTGTCTTTTGGGTGTGACACTACAGAACCATTTCCATGGGATAAAGAACATTATACATCCAATGACAATATAATTGAATCATTTAAACCTGGCCCATTTTGTAAGTAAAAGAGAAAAATATTAATAATTATACAGGGATAAGGAAGTTAACAAAGATGTTTACTGGCAAACCAGTGTGTGGTCACTCTAATCTTCATTCAAGCCCTTGTTCATTTTATCCTGCAGTGCTCAAGGAGCTGTGGAGAGGTGGGGGTAGCAACAAAGCTAATCACTACCTTAGTGTTGAGTGCTGAATACTGGCCATGGGCAGCATCCTATGGAGCCATTTCTAGGGCAGCTGGATAGGAGATGAAAGCATAAGTCAAGCCAAGGATCTAGAGAAAACCTAAGGTATGAATGCTAAGTCTCGAGGGGCCACAGAACTCGTTCTGACACAACATGAGTCAGGGCCATAGGAAATCATTTAGAAAAGTCTAGTCATATAAAAGGACATGCAAGCATGCATCCCATGTCATCTCTCACCCACTGGCTTGAGAGGATAGTGTGGGGACAGGTATGGTTGAACCACCAGAAATCTCCTGGCTGCCTGGATGCCACTGCTAGTGTTTCCCACAGGATTTAGTTCAAGAATGAGGCAGTCTGCATTATAAATAGAACAGGCATCTAAGAAAAAAGGCCCTTAACCTTTACTGGTACAAAGAGGGTCCCAGAGGTTAGACATCATTTATTCGGGAATATAGAAGGCAAATAGCCATAGCAAATGTGAGACCATTTTTTATTTTTCTAGTTGCACTGAATAAGTCTCTTGAGATTCTGTTGGTGTTAATATATATGGCCCTAATTCGAGGACAGGTAACTGGGAGCATTAAATTATATAAGTAAATAAATAATGCCAATACATCTTCAACACACTGGATTTCAGTCTCAGGCTGCCTGTGCATATGAAAAAAATTGAATTCTTTTTAAGAATTCTTTTTTAAAGACATTTAAATAATTGACTTCAGACAATTTCTTAGAGGAAAAGAGAATATGTGACCCTCAGATGCCAGGCTTAGTTCCTATGGACATTCCTTCTGTGGTCCAGTATCTACTACTAGATATTTAAGAAGGAGCACCACTAGAGAAAATAGAGCCATATCTTTACATGACACTTTACCTATGAAATGTGAGGAAACAGGACCAGAAACATAGCTGATAACACAGAGAAATATACAACCAGAATGGGAATTAAAGTTTAGTTACCCTGACTTACACATAATTCAGTATGTATTTATTGGCAATTTGGTGCAGGTATAGTCAAGCCTAAGGCTTAAATGTTGATTAGGCCAAAGTTTCCATCTTGTTCCTACTTCTTTTAACTCTGGAACTTCAAATAAGGCCCTCTTTAATTAATATCCTAATATCCTAATATCTGTTTCATAACACATTAATGAAGAAAAAATCAGATTATATTGATAAATCGCCAAATATCTTGCCTAGGATTCAGTAGGTTCCTAGTATAACTAGTTTTCTTCCCCATTTCCTTCAAACGTCTCCCACCACACTGATTGTTAGGACCAATTCAAATAATGTGAATCTCCTCCATTTATCATCCATTCATAGGGAAATATACAATAGTATTCACAAACTATTTTGAAGTAAGTATCATTTGATCAAGAGAACAAGACAAGCCACAAACTGGGAAAAATATTCACAAAAGACACATCTGATAGAGGGCTGATCCAAGATATAGAAAGACTCTTAAAACTCAAAAATAACAAAACAAACAACCTGATTAAAAAATGGATCAAAGACCTCACCAGACACCTCACCAAAGAAGATACACAGATGGCAAATTAAGCATATGAAAAGATGCTCCACGTCACATTTCATCAAGAAAATGAAAATTAAAGCAACAGTAAAGTGTCACTATACACCTATTAGAATAGCCAAAATCCAGATACTGACAACAACAAATGCTGATGAGGATGAAGAGTAATAGGAACACTCATCTACTGCTGATGAAAATGCAAAATGATACAGCCACTTTGGAAGTTCAGAGGTTTCGTACAAAAATAATTATATTCTTACCATAAATACAACAATCATGTTCCTTGGTATTTATCCAAAGGAGTTGAAACATGTCTACACAAAAACCTGAACATAAATATAGAGCCTTAGTCATAATTTTCAAAGATGACCTTCAGTAGGTGAATGAGTTAATCAGTTGTGGCACATTCAGACTAATGGAATATTATTCAGTACTAAAAAGAAATGAGCTATCAAGGTATGAAAAGACATAGCAGAAACTTAGTTGTATATCACTAAGTGAAACAAGCCAACCTGAAAAAGCCACATACTGTGTGATTCTGACTATGTGACATTCTAGAAAAGGCCAAACAATGGAGACAATAAAAAGATGAGTGATTGGGCGCCTGGGTGGCTCAGTTGGTTAAGCAACTGCCTTAGGCTCAGGTCATGGTCCCGGAGACCGGGGATCGAGCCCCACATTGGGCTTCCTGCTCGGCGGGAAGTCTGCTTCTCCCTCTCTCACTCCCCCTGCTTGTGTTCCCTCTCTAGCTGTGTTTCTCTCTGTCAAATAAATAAATAAAATCTTTTAAAAAAAAGAAAAAAAAAAAAGATGAGTGATTACCAGGGGTTGGAAGAGTGGGGAGGGATGAAAAGATATAGCACAGAGGATTTTCAGGCAATGAAAATACTCTGGATGATACTGTAATGGTGGATACATGTCATTATATATTTGTCCAAACCCTCAGAATGTACGACACCGAGAGTGAACTCTAAGGTTCATCAGGAACTTTGGGTGATAATGATGTGTCAGTATAGATTCATTCATTATAACAAATGTACCACTCTGGGGGGTGGGGATTTTGATAATGGGGGAAACTATACATGTATGTGGGAAAGAGATATATGGGAGATCTCTTTACCTTCATCTCAATTTTGCTGTAAACTTAAAACTGCTCTAAAAATAATGTTTTATTTTTTAAAAAAAAATCACCTGAAGCATTCATTACAAATGAAGATTCAGAAAATTTGAGTGAAGCCCAGGAATCTATATTTTAATATGTATTCTTTCCTTAGTTTTACTCTCATACTTCCACTCCAAGACTCAGAGGCAACTGGACTATGGGCCACACTTGGATAAACTCTGATAGAGAGAAATCATTCCAGTGCACTATCCCAATAGTTCCTAAACTTTTCTGTGCTTCAGATTAAAGTATGAAGAAAATTTAGGGACACCCGGGTGGCTCAGTCAGTTGTGCATCTAACACTTGATCTCAGTTCAGGTCTTGATCTTGGGGTCATTGAGTTCAAGCCCCACATTGAACTCATGCTCAGCATGGAGCTTACTTAAAAAATAAAAAAAAAAATAAAGCAAAACAAAACATATGAAGAAAATTCAAACTACAAATTTAGAAGCCACTCGCTCCAAGAGACACTAATTCAGTGAATAAAGTCTGATATCTTCATTTTAATAAGTTCACTGGTGATTCTGATGCTTAACCAGGTTTGGGAACTATTGTTCTATCTGTGCTACAAAACTATGGTACCATCCACTCTGATTTTAGTATCTAATTTGCATGAATTCATTCAAAGCCATCCCACACCGTACTTATTTTCCTGCAAGAGTGGAAGGATTTTGCCATCTAATATTCCAATTAGAGGCTTTCATTAGGCATTGTTCACAAGTGTTCATAATGACTTTGCTTTTCACAGCCAGTTGCAATTTGAGGCTGATCTTTATTTTTGTTTATTTGTTTGTTTTCAAATAAATATGATGCATAAGTAGAGAGCAAAGTTTTTAAATGCAAATATGCTAATTTCATCATGAAGGAAAAATGAAAAGAAGGAGGCACAATGGGGCCTTACAGATTGCAATTTAGTTTTTAGCAATGGTGAAGAGTAGTGAAATGGACAATCTTCAAACAAGAATAACTGCTACAGTGTCCATTTCATGCCTAGACCAGTAAATGTAGCCTACCTTCCCAGGTACCAAGCTGAAGTAGATCCATGAAGACCAACAAAGATTCTAATGTCTACTCCACAAAAATATCTGTAATAATCCCTTAAATGTTCTCAACCTTTTGGTCTTCATTGTTCTCTGCAGTTCTCCCAATCTTGGAATCATCTTCCAGTTTCCAAGCACAGAGTGACTTTAGTTTTTATACCCAACTACCCACTCAAATCTTCTATATGTGCTCAACTGCCAAGATTTTCAGCTTTGAGTGAGAAACTTCCTTCTATAGCAGACCTACCAACCAGGCCATCTCTAGTCCTGCAGCTTAGGAGAGAGGTATTTAGAAAATTTAATGGCATTCCAATTAGATGCATAGATCATAAATGTTTCCACCATACAGATAACCAGCTGTGTATTTGAAAAAGCATCAAAACTCATCATCAGTGCACATCCCAGATTATATCCCTAAATTCCCATTGTTGAAAATGCTCAAATGTATCCTTGTACAGTTGAATACTAAATTATTCAGGAATGTTCTTATTTGTGTTGAATAATAACCCCAAAATAATGACTTTAACTCTGCTTTGCAGGAATGCCTGGAGAAATAGCAGGGGAACTCAATTTGTTAACAATCACCAAACCTGTGAAATTTCTCTCTCTAACACATTACTCCTGATCAATCCATTGGGATCTCCATTTCCAAGGACAGTCTGATTTTACTCAGACCGTTGGATATGTTTCCTGGTTTCCTGTGACTATTTACTTACACTTAATTATTCCCATCTACATTAAGTTATACGCCAAAGGGTCCTAACACTAACTAGTCATTTGTTTGACCTAAGCTTTTTTATTAGAAAATTTTAGGAATCCCTAAGATAAATAATCATAAATAACTATTGAACATTTACTATGTGCTTATATAATAGATATGACATTAAGCCAATGTATTTCTCATTCCTATATGAATCATTTTGCCCTGGAAATCATGTTCTCCAACCACCTTCTACTTTTTAACCCAGGAAAGAACAAACAATGTACAAAAACTTGGATCTTTTGTCAACTCAAAGCTGACTCTCTTGAAACCTTGGTAAATCTATAGTCTTAAAAGCCAGGATTTATGAGAAGAAAAAAAAACTAAATTACAACAGTTCCCTTTACACATAACAAAATTCAAGCTGGCCTAGATGATAGAATACTATTTGTTCATTTTTAAGGTAACTCCCAGATTGATGTCTTTTCATGACAGGCACTGGTTTGCATGTGTTAACTCCTTTCAACCTTATAATAGTCTCTATTTCTTTTGTTTGCCAATGTGCTACAAACTCCTAGAACATAGCCTGGTATATAGACACTTTAAAAATATATGTTAGTGAATGAAGGACTTGATGAGATATATACTATATTTTATAGATAAGGACATAGAGACACAGGATAGTTAAATATCATTTCCAAGGTTTTATACTCAGTAGGGAGAACCAGAATTCAGAATAAGGTAACATTCTCATCAATATCAAATGAGTTACTCAAAGTTATTAGGGAAAAAACAACTTGAGGCTCTCTGATTTCAATCCTGTACATACTCCATAGGACTGGTAGGCAAATACAAGTAAATTATATCGGGTGCTGTATACATAATTTGTATGTGATACATAATTTACATGTGTATACAAACACATATACATATATTGCTTAACATATAATTAGCATCCATGAAGTAACAGCAGCCTTTCTTTCAGAACTATCCTAAAAATGAGCAAAATAATAGTTGTAAAAACTGCTTTGAAAGATGTGAAACACACTTATGCAAGGTGCTATAAAAATAATAATTATGTGGGCATCTGGGTGGCTCAGTGGAGTAAAACTCTGCCTTCGGCTCAGGTCATGATCTCAGGGTCCTGGGATCGAGGCCTGCCATCAGGCTCTCTGCTCAGCAAGGAGCCTGCTTCCTCCTCTCTCTCTGCCTGCTTCTCTGCCTACTTGTGATCTTTCTCTGTGTCAAATAAATAAATAAAATCTTTTAAAAAAAATTTTAAGAAACAGTAATGATGAACATTTATCACAGTATTGCCTGAGGCCAGCTCCATAGGTCTAGATCTGTCTTCTTCACTCCCAGTATCAATTGGCAGCTGCTTCCCACCCTGAGTTTTGAATGATAGCTAGGTTCTTCTCAGATCTTTCAAGTGAATCCTACCATATCATCCATTGGTTGGAAAGGGAAGAAGCTTCCATTTATTACAAATTTTGTGTTTCAGATACTATACAATTTACTCCTTGATTTAATTATCAAACACACACTGAGCACTTGCCATATGTCACATATTGAGATAAATTAAAATTGAATTCTAAAAATAATAGTCAAAGAATCCAAAAGAAACTAAAAAAAAAAAAAAAGGATTAGAGAAAAAGAGGTACAAATTATCAGAGGGAACAAAAACAACTAACAAAGCTTAATATAATTCATGTATTAGGTTATCTTGAGGTCATTGGACATTCTGCTATAATATTATAGCATGCAGGTGTTAGGGGGGAGGAGCAAGATGGCAGAAGGAATATTAGACCCAGATATCATTGGGTCCCAGGAGTTCAACTGGATGGTTATCAAACCAGTTGGAACACCTACAGACTCAATAGGAGATTGAAGAGAAGAGTGGCAATTCTAGGAACAGAAAAATGACCACTTTCTGGAAGGTAGGATGCATGGAGAAATGGCGACATTTGGGAAGACAGACTGTGGCAGGAGGGCCCCGCTCCCAGCTCCCAGACAGCAGTAGAGCAGCGGAGCACAAAATCAGAACCTTTAGAAATCTGCTCCACTGAGGGACGTCACCCCAGAGACTATGCGGGGAGTGGAGCCCTTGCTGGGACAGTATGGTCTCAGGACCCACGGGGTCACAGAAGGACCAGGGTGCGTGAGCATGGCAGAGCTCCCAGATATCCCAGCAGGGAAGCCGGCTGGGACAGAGCGGAGGAGTGGGCTGTCAGTTCGGGCTTACCTTAAACTGTGATCTGAGATGCAGTTGGGCCACTATTCTTCAAGCAGGGACACCACCGGTGGCAGATCCAGGAAACTCTATCGTTCCTCCACCAGGAGAAGTGGTGCAGGAGCACGCTGCAGGAATCTGCTGGGTTTGGAGACTCCAAGCGGGCCGAGGGCCAGAGATAGAAATGCTCAGTCACAGGTCGGGTGAGCACGGAGCTCAGCCGGAGACCAGGAAGACAGGTGTGATTGACAGCTTTTCTCTGGGGGTGCACTGAGGAGTGTTGCCCCTGCTCTTGGCTTCTCTGGGTCAGAGACTGGGAGGCTGCCACCTTCATTCCCGGCCTCCAACGCTGTACAGAAAGCGCTCAGGGAACAAAAGCTTCTGAGAGCAAACCTAAGCAGATTGTTGCCTGGCCCCTGGGTAAGGTCAGAACAGTTCCGCCTCTGGCAAAGACATTGAGAATCACTGCAACAGGCTCCTCCCTCAGAAGATCAGAGAGAACATCCAGCTAAGACCAAGTTCACTGATCAATGAGAACTGGAGAACTCCAGAGCTACGGGAATGCATGATGTAGAATTCATGGCTTTTCCTCCATGATTCTTTAGTCTTTCAAAGTTAAATTTTTTTAATTTTATTTTTTTCTTATTCTATTTTTTAAATGTTTTTCTCTTTCCTATTTTAATGTTTTTTAACCATTTTATCTTATCAATACCTTTTCTTTAAAAAATCTTTTTTTAATTTCCATTGTTTTAGTCATATTCTATCCCTTAATTATATTTAAGCTTATTTTTGTATACATACAGGTTTTTCCTTTTTTTTTAATTTTGGGATATAGTTTCTTCTAATAGATAAAAATATACCTTATTTTTTTAAACCATCTTATCTTACCAATTCCTTTTTTAGAATCTTTCTTAATTTTCATCTTTATAGTCATATTCCATCCCTTCATTGTGTATACTCTTACTTCTGTACATATAAGTTTTTCTTTTTTTAAAATTGTGGAAGGCGTTTTCTTCTAACAGGCCAAAATACACCCAAAATCAAGTGTATGGCTCTGTTCTATTCATCCATCTAATTATATAGAGAGAAAGAAACAGATAGCTATAGATAGAGATAGAGATATTTTTTCCTTTCTTCTCCACCCAGTTTCAGGTCTCTTCTGATTTGGTTAGTGTATATTTTTCTGGGGTCATCACTACCCTTTTAGTATTTTGTTCTCTCATTCATCTATTCTTATCTGGATAACATCACACACAAGGTGGAAAAACTCACCTCAAAAAAACAAATTAGAGGCAGTACTGACAACTAGGGACCTAATCAATAAGGACATTAGTAACATGTCAGAACAAGAGTTCAGAATGATGATTATGAAGGTGCTGGCTGGCCTCAAAAAAGCATGGAAGATATTAGAGAATTCCTTTCCAGAGAAATAAAAGAACTACAATCCAACCAATTAAAATCAAAAAAGCTATTAATGAGGTGCAATCAAAAATGGAGGCTCTTACAGCTAGGATAAATGAGGCAGAAGAGAGAATTACTGATCTAGAAGATCAAATGATGCAAAATAAAGAAGTTGAGAAAAAGAGAGACAAACAACTACTGGATGATGAAGGGAGAATTTGAGAGAGAAGTAATACCATAAGATGAAACAATATTAGGATAATTGGAATCCCAGAAGAAGAAGAAAGAGACAGGCAGAAGGTATATTGGAGCAAATTATGGTGAGAATTTCCCTAATTTGGCAAAGGGAACAAGCATCAAAATCCAGGAGGTACAGAGAACCCCCCTCAAAATCAATAAAAATAGGTCCACACCCTGTCATCTAATAGTAAAACTAACCAGTTTCTGTGACAAAGAGAAAATCCTGAAAACAGCTCAGGAGAAGAAGTCTGTAACATACAATGGCAGAAATATTAGATTGACAGCAGACCTGGCAAACCAGAAAAGACTTGCATGATATATTCAGTGCACTAAATGAGAAAAATATGCAGCCAAAAATATATCCAGCTAGGTTCTAACTGAAAATAGAAGAAGAGATAAAAATCTTTCTGAACAAACACAAACTAAAAAATTTGCAAACAACAAACCAGCCCTACAGGAAATATTAAAAGGGATTCTCTAAGCAAAGAGAGAACCTAAAAGTAACAGACCAGAAAGGAACAGAGACAATATACAGTAATAGTCACCTTATAGGCAACACAATGACACTAAATTCATATCTTTCAATAGTTATCCTGAATGTAAATGGCCTAAATGTCCCAATCAAAAGGCACAGGGTATCAGAATGAATAAAAAAACAAGACCCATCAATATGCTCTCTCCAAGAAACTCATTTTAGACCCAAGACACCTCCAGATTTAAAGTTCAGGAGTAGAAACAATTTACCATGATAGTGGACACCAAAAGAAAGCTGGGTGGCAATTCCTTATACCAGAAAAATTAGATTTTAAGCCAAAGACTATAAAAAGAGATGAGGAAGGACACTGTGTCATACTTAAAGGGTCTGTGCAACAAGAAGATCTAGCAATTGTAAATATCTATACCCTCAACATAGGAGCAGCCAATTATATAAACCAACTAATAACTAAATCAAAGAAACACATCAACAATAATGCAATAATAGTAGGGGACTTTAACACGTCCCTCACTGACATGGACAGATCATCTAAGCCAAAGACAAGGACATAAAGGCTTTAAATGACACACTGGACCAGAAGGACCTCACAGATATATTCAGAACATTTCATCCCAAAGCAACAGAATGCACATTCTTCTCTAGTGCACATGGAACATTCTCCAGAATAGATCACATTCAGGGTCACAGATTAGGTCTCAACTGGTATCAAAAGATCGGGATCATTCCCTAAATATTTTCAGACCACAACGCTTTGAACTAGAACTTAGCCGTAAGAGGAAAGTTGGAAAGAACTCAAATACATGGAGGTTATATAGTATCCTCCTAAAGAATGAATGGGTCAACTAGGAAATTAAAGAAGAATTTTTAAAATTCATGAAAACAAATGAAAATGAAAACACAACTTCAAAATCTTTGGGACACAGCAAAGGCAGTCTTGAGAGGAAAGTATATAGCAATAGGAGCTTTTCTCAAGAAACAAGAAAGGTCTCAAGTACACAACCTAACCCTATACCTAAAGGAGCTGGAGAAAGAACAGAAAAGAAAACCTAAACCCAGCAGGAGAAGAGAAATAATAAAGTTCAGAGCAGAAATCAATGAAATAGAAATGAAAAGAACAGTAGAACAAATCAACAAAACTAAGAGCTGGTTCTTTAAAATAATTAACAAGATTTGTAAACGCCTGGCCAGACTTATCAAAAAGAAGCAAGAAAAAAGCCCAGTTAATAAAATCATGAATGAAAGAAAAGAGATCACAACCAACACCAAAGAAATACAATCAATTATAAGAATATATTATGAGCAACTATACACCAGCAAATGTGACAATGAGGAAGAAATGGATGCATTCCTAGAGACACATAAACTACCAAAACTGAACAAGAGAAAAATAGAAAACCTGCACAGACCCATAACCAGTAAGGCGATTGAAGCAGTCGTCAAAAATCTCCCAACAAACAATAGTCCAGGGCCAGACAGCTTCCCGGGGGGAATTCTACCAAATATTTAAAGAAGAATTAATACCTATTCTCCTGAAACTGTTTCAAAAAATAGAAATGGAAGGAAAACTTCTAAACCCATCTTATGAGGCCAGCATTACCTTGATCCCAAAACCAGACAAAGACCCCATCAAAAATGAAGATTACAGATCAATATCCTTGATGAGCACAGATGCAAAAATTCTCACTAAAATACTAACCAATAGGATCAACAGTACTTTAAAAGGATTATTCACCACAACCAAGTGGGATTTATTCCTGGGCTGCAAGGGTGGTTCAACATCTGCAAATGAATTAATGTGATACAGTACATTAATAAAAAAAAAAAAGAACAAGAACCATATGATCCTCTCAATAGATAATGAAAAAGCATTTGACAATGTACAGCATCCTTTCTTGATCAAAACACTTCACAGTGTAGGGATAGAGGGTACATACCTCAATATCATAAAAGCCATCTCTGAAAAACCCACAGCGAATATCATTCTCAATGGGGAAAAACTGAGCTCTTCCCCTAAGGTTAGGAACATGGCAGAGCTGTCCACTATCACCACTGCTATTCAACATAGTACTGGAGTCCTAGCCTCAGCAATCAGACAACAAAAAGAAATAAAAGGCATCTGAATTGGAAAAGAAGAAGTCAAACTCTCACTCTTTGCAGATGATATGATACTTTATGTGGAAAACACCACTCCAAAACTGTTAGAACTCATACAGGAATTCAGTAAAGTGTCAGGATATAAAGTCAATGCACAGAAATCAGTTGCATTTCTATCCATAAATAGCAAGACAGAAGAAAGAGAAATTAGGGGGTCGATCCCATTTACAATTGCACACAAAACCATAAGATACCTAGGAATAAACTTAACCAAAGAGGTAAAAAATCTGTACTCAGAAAACTATAAAGTATTCATGAAAGAATTTGAGGAAGACACCAAGAAATGGAAAAATGTTCCATGCTCATGGGCTGGAAGAACAAATATTGTGAAAATGTTCATGCTACCTAAAGCAATCTACACATTTAATGCAATCCTTATCAAAATAACATCAATGTTTTT
>PITA01033156.1:0-13086 GCA_004023965.1 Spilogale gracilis | reverse complement strand
GGCTCCTCGTGTCCTCCCAGAGGTCCGGTCTAGTCCCCGTCCGTCACCCAGGCTCCTCGTGTCTTCCCAGAGGTCCGGTCTTGTCCCCGTCCCTCACCCAGGCTCCTCGTGCCCTCCCAGAGGTCCGGTCTAGTCCCCGTCCCTCACCCAGGCTCCCCCGAGGACTGGGACGTGAGGCTTGGCCGGCCTGAGCCCGAGCCTCCCCTCGGCCGTGGAGCCACCGAACGCTGGGCCTGCGGCCCCCTCTCACGCGCAGCCAGGCCCCACACCCAGGTCTGGGCGCTCTGGGGGCACCGTCCGCGTTGGGCCCTGGATCCGGTGACGATGATGAGGTCTGTGCCTGTGGCATTCTTTCCCGGGGGAGGTCGAAGCAGCAAGTACAGAGGCTGAAGAGGGCCTAAAGCACAGGGACGTGTGACAGGGCAGAGCACGGGGCGGGGAGTGGGTGGGGTGGCGGGATAAGCGCCTGTGAAGGCGCTCGTTAAAATTTCCGAGGGGAGCTGTTTCGCAAACGGAGCCTAAAAGCATGAGTAGGGCTCGTGGGGGAAGGTGGAGGGGTGCCGTGTCCTAGTGCAGCTGCTGGCCTGTCCACAGACCCCCTCCCCCCCGGCCAGCCCTCTGCCCGCCCGAGCCGACGCCAGGGTGTGAGCGAGCCCGTCTAACAGACCCCCCACGGGCCGCCTCAGGCCCTGCGGACTGGCTCCCCTGCGGTGTCTCCGACCTGCTGTCTGCTGCGGCTCCCGCTCCGCGGCCGAGCCCCCCTCACTCCGAGAGTAACACCTGCCCCACTTAGGGCCCGAAAGTCCACGTAGACACTGCCTTTCCCTCCAAGGTGAAGACCACGGTCCCGGAGTGGGCCATGGCGCTGGGAGAAACTTCTCGGGCCTCCGTTTGGCCTCATCAGCTTGGCTTTGAGGGGCGGGGCGGGGCTCCTACTTGAACGTATGGCAGCCTCGGGGCTGGGGACGGCGGCTTTCGGGCCCAGGGGCACGTGCTCATGCACGCACAGGTGCAGGCTGCGGCACGGCTCTCGGCGGCTGTTCTTCCGAGACAGGAGGGGACTGAGTTATGAGGGACGGTTGTGGGTCGGGTCAGTGGGGAAGGAAGGCCCCGGCTTTCTGTGTGCTCTTCGGGCTGCGGGGGTGAGCTGACTGTGGGTGTGTGCCCGCTGGTGCCCAGCAGGGCTCCGGAGAGAAAGGGGGCTAGTTCCACAGCGCGCGCATGCCGTCAGAGCTTCAGGACCATGGCAGGCAGCCTGCCTGGAGGAGGCCACACGAGGAAGCCGGGAGGCGGGGCCGCTGCTTGCTGGCCTTCCCCGGGCAGCACTGGGCCGGCTCCTGTCTACCAGCCAGGAGGCCGCAGATCTTCCTTTGCTTTCCCGGCAAACTGGGGCAGGACTGCGGGTCCTGGGACTGCCGGCCCTATGCTCTCGGACGGAGCACACACGCCACACTCACTCTCCCCGCCGCCCCGCCAACGGAGACGCTTGCTTCTTTTTTTATTATTGTTATTATCATGTTCATTAGCCACCATACAGTCCGTGCTTAGTTTCTGATGTGCTGTTCCATGGTTCATTGTTGGCGTGGGACCCTCAGCCATACTCTTGCCGGGAGAGTTCGGCAGCCTTCTCGAAGCCAGGCCGAGCGGCCCGCGTCAGCACCAGGAAGGACAGTAACCCCCTCCCCAGACCACAGAAGTCCAAACAGAACCTTTCAGTGTCACCTGTGAATCTCCAGGTGCTTCTGGGCCTTTCTCTCCACCAAGCACACCCCTCATCACCCCTCTGCCTCCTCGCTCCCCAGAGCAAACCCCCAGAAAGCGGCAGTCAGCCCTCTGCCTCCCAGGAGCGGGTCCAGGCTCCGTCTCTACAGCTGTTCGGGCCTCAGAGCCACAGGGAGGAGAGGGGTAGGGCAGCCAGCCCCCAGGCAGCATCTGCACTCATCCTATCGCAGTGGTCTTCGGCAGGGCACAGGGACAGACCACGGGGGCTGCCACCTGCCGTACCATCCTAGGCTCTGCCGCCTTCGTGTTCTCGGAGCCAGACCATCCTTGATTGTGGAGTATCGAGCAGCACTGGTTTCTTTGTTTCTTTCTTTTTTAAAAATTAATTTGAGGGGTTGGGAAGGGGCAGAGGGAGAGGGACAGAGAGTAAGACGACCTCACGCTGAGTGTGTGGCCTGACGCAGGGCTCGATCTCATAACCCCGAGACCATTATCTGGACGTTCAACTGACTGTGCCCGCAGGGGCCCCGCACTCCTGGCTCCTACACGTCAGACCCCAGCTGTGGCAGCCGGAAATGTCCCCGGTCTCCTGGGGAGCAAAATCGCCCCCGGTGAGAGCCACTGCTGTATAAACTAGCCGAGTCTCTAGAACCCTGAGCTGGGTGTTCGGACCCCTGGGGCCCAGGCCTGGCTCTGACCCTCACTTATGTCGATATTATCTTGGCAACTCACTGTCTTCACAAATTGTCCGATTCCTTTCTTCATTTTCAAAAGACCCCAGGCCTCCCAAAGAAGCACCTGCAGTAAACCGGGCTGATCAGGCCTTGCTGGTCGTGTCTAACCTAAACTCCGCCGAGGATGCCGTGCCCAGTAGGCAGGGCGACCTCCTCCTCCGTCTCCCGTATAACCTCATGGCTGCGGCCACAATCCCAGGCCGTACGCAGGTCCGTCCTGGATACGTAAAAATCTGCTCAGAGGGCATACTCTGTGTTAGGTGTTCTTGTCAAAATAAAACTAAATTTTTGTGGATTTAGCTTATTAGCACAGTGAAGGTTGAAGAATGTGCTGGCCTAGTCGAGAAGCGTCTTGCTCCCTGTCTTCGCCCGTCCAGACCTGCTAGCACCCTGCAGCGTGACGTCCTTAGGGGCACAGCGCCATCTGGGGTGGGGGCAGAGCAGAGACGGTCATGTGCGTGTGAGCCTTGGACAAGTGTGGCCCAGCCCCGGCGCCGCCTCACAGCATCCTGGAGCCTTCGCGCAGCTCATCACAGTGAGACCCGATATACAAAGTCCTGGGGTTTTCTTGTCAAGATGGGCTCTACTATATCAAGGACCAAGAGATGCTGGTCTTTCAAATGCCCTCAAAGTGCCGTTTCCAGGGCGCCATCTCAGCGGGGGCTGCCGCGAGGTCTCTGGCCCAGGGGACGCCCGACTCCTGTCACTCAACAAGCGGAGCGCCAAAGCCGCCGTGCAGGGAGGGTGAGTGAGAGGGGAGACGTGTCGCGGCCATGTTCGCGGAGTTCGGCCTGCCACAGGGCCCCAGGTCTAGCTCTGTGATGGCCCACTCTTTCCCTGAGCTCCGCGAGAGCACTGCCTGCCCTCGGGTTCAGTACTCTTCAACTAACTGCAAAAATAAATTCTCTTGAATATGCTATTCCGCAGAGCCTTGCTTTCCAGCTCCCACTGCCGTCATGGGAAAGGAGGCAGTGGCCCGGGGGCCAGGGGCCCCCCTACCGAACTTCTCATCCCCTGTCCAGGCCTGCGCTCGTCAGTGATGGGCTCCTACACACACAGCCCTGTCTCCTCGTTTTTCAATTGACACAGATTGTCAGCTTCTTAATATTAGGGGAGGGGCGTGGACGGCCCAGGGCCACCCACGCGATGTGTCCCCTCAGGCAGACGTGTCATCACAGCCCGCAGGAGGAGTGACTTCAGCCTTGCTACCTGCGAGGACTACTGATTTAGAAGAAAGGCTAGATCCTGCACTGTTCCTACGGCTGAGAGGTGATATTTTCTTCTCCAGCGAAGTGAAAAGCAGCTATGAAGTGACACTTAAGTATCATCCCTACCAAGACTTATTCTTGCAGAAAGAAAGCCTTGTGTCCGATATCTCCATGGCACCAGACATCGGCGGAGTAGGCGTATCGAGAGCGACGGTGAAGGGGAGCTCAGACAGACGTCCATCTCCCAGGGGACGGGCACCTAGCTGGCATGGCTTCCGTTGGTCCCCATGCCAGCCCTGTGTGGTAGGTACTACTCTCACCCCACTTCTGAGACATGGAATTTAGGTCACTTGTTCAAGGTGTATGGCTAGTAGGTGTAGGAGCGGGAGAAGAGCCAGGGCGTCTGCCCCCGGCGATATGTTCTGTGCCGCCTTGACCCTCGTCCCCGTCTTCGTCTGGAGTCTTAGTCTGCCCTCTCGGCTTCGGATTGAGCACCCCAGTGCCCGGTGACCCGCCGTTTCCCAGGGCACAGCCGCAAGCCTGGCGCACGCAATCCAAGCCGGCGCGTCCTTCTTTCACCCACTGATGGTGGGCCGCATGCGCCCCGGGTGCCCCGTCCTCGCCTCGCCTGCCGAGTGGAGGGACAGCGTGGCGGGGCCACCCTGAAGAAGTGGCGTGTGCGGCTGCCACGGGCCGGCCGGGCTCGGGTCCTGCTTGGTCAGCATGGTGGTGGAGGCTGCCTGGGTGGGCCTGCGACCCAGGGGTGTGCGCAGCGAGCTCTGGCCTGGGGAGGGCTTCGGTGTCAGTGGGGCCGAGAGGAGAAGGCAGGACATAACTCAGCCGCTCTCTGTAGATTGTCTGTGCTCGATCTGGGGACGGCGCCCAACATCTATCACTTAAGAAGTCTCAAGGAGCTGCAGGACCAGTGGGGGTGTGCGGGCCAGCTCCGCCCTGGAGATGTGCCCGTGTTCAGGGGCCGTAAGTCAAGGCTGCTTGGACGCAGGCTATACTGAGTAGCGTCCCAGACCTCAGCCGGGCCGTGGTGTCTGGGGCAGAGCAGGGCTGGGAGGGCCGGGCCAGAGGCCTTGAAGAGACCAGTAATAAAGGAACAGTAAGCCCCCTCCCTCCATTCACTCATTCTTCAGCTGCAGGGGCATGGCGGGCCTGGGACTCACCACCCAGCCCTGGGTCCAGCGCCCAACGCCCAGTCTCACCCACTGCGTCCCTCTGAACTTGAATGTCCGCATCTGCAATGAGGTGACCATGACCGTTACCCAGCGGTTGGACTGAGAGTTCATGTGCCTCCAAAACTCACAAGCTGAAGCACTAACCCCCGTGGGAGGTGGGGCCTTTGGTGAGTAATTAGGGTCAGATGAGGTCATGAGGGTGGGCCCCTCCTGTCGGGATCAGTGGCCTTAGAAGAACCGGAGGAGAGAGACCCCCTTCTCCCCATGCACACCTAAGGAAAGGCCACGTGATCACAGTGTCTGCAGGCCGGGAAGAGAGCTGTCGGAAGCTGGCGCTCTGATCTCGGCCCTCCAGCTATCGGGCTGCCATATTTCACTATGGACACCTGAGCAAACCAATGCAGATTTTGGTCCCAGGAAGTGGGGCGGTACTCTTACAAATGCCTAAAAATGTCGGTGCAGCTGTGCAGTCAGCTGTGGGTAAAGCCTGGAAACCTGAGGTGCACGCGTGGCCCTGAAGGCAGCTCCGATCGGGGCTCAGAAAGAGAAGAGGAGAGCTGGAGGGAAAGCTGCTCTTCTCTTAGAAAATATGTAAATTACCATGAACAGGACAATGATGGAAATATGAGGGTTAATAGTGCATCTTAGGTCTCAGAGGTAAACAAGGAA
Organism: Spilogale gracilis; assembly: GCA_004023965.1. Lineage (NCBI taxonomy): Eukaryota > Metazoa > Chordata > Mammalia > Carnivora > Mephitidae > Spilogale > Spilogale gracilis. The sequence continues at coordinate 7,566 of PITA01033156.1, read as the reverse complement.
TGCATTGTTGGAAACTGGAGGGAGGGCACTCCTCTTTATAAAGTGGCAAAGAATTTAACTGAACTGTGTTCTCCCGTCCTGTGGACCTTTGAGTGACAACATTGCTGGTTAGCTGAAGAAATTTCTAAGCAAAGAGTCGCAGGGCTGGCTTAGTTCCTCCTGAACGCTTAGAGTAAAATGCAGGAGGGAAGGATGAACTGAAGAAGGAATTGTTCACTAAAAGGAACCGGAACTGGGGCGTTTAGGAAACTCTTAGGCTATCCATATCGCAAGAAAACGAGACAGCGCGTCCTGAGGAGAACGTAAGCGTGAGGCTGAGCAGCCATTTGATGGAGAGATGCCAGGTGTGGCTCACGGGGGTGGCCGGCGTCCCCATGGGGGCTGGAGTGTGGGGACAGTGCCGCTTGGAGCTAGCAGGAACGGAGCAAGCAGGACGGAAGGAAGGGTGGCTCTAGGACTTCTTGGATCCTGCGGGACCATCGAGCTCTCTGGCTGCAACTGTGCGCTCTTCTTCAAGGAAGAGAAGGAAGGACCCTCAGGTGATTCCGAGATCGTGAGGGCCAGACCCTCCGCCCTGATAGGCAGGCGGCCTCCGATGAGAGCCTTGGCGTAGGTCTACAAGGCGAGCAGTGAACCAGATAGCTGTTCTCGAACTTCAGGCTCCAGTGGGGTCGTCTTACTAAGCTGTGGACCTGTCTGGGACCTGTCGCCCCTTCTCCTTCGCATCTCTGCCGCTGGGATGGCAATGTCTGACTTAGCCTGTGCAGCCACTGAGGCGGCCCACGTGGTGTCCGGCTTCACGGGCTCCCGGCTAGAGAAGAACCACGCCGCCACCCTCGCTCATGTCTGATTTTAGTATTAAGATAAGACTTTGGACATTGTGCTTTGGACTTGAAGACTGAATTAATTAAGACTTTGGGGGTTCCTGGGATGGAATGAGTGCATTCTGCACAGGAGGAGGACAGGAATTTGGGGAGTAAGGGCAGAATATTATGAACAGAATACTTGGGTCCCCTGCCACCCAAATTCATATGATGAAGCCCTAATGGGATGACATTTGGAGATGAGGCCTTGGGGAGGTCATTACTAGATGAGGTCATGAAGGTGGAGCCCCATGATGGGATCAGTGGCCTCAGAAGACGAGGAAGAGAGAGGGCTCCCGTCGAATGTCCCTACAGTGAGGAAAGTCCCTGGGAGGGGACTCAGCAAGAAACCGGCCATGTGTGGCCAGGAAAGAGCCCTCGCCGAGAACCTGATTATGGGTTTCCAGCCTCTAGGCTAGGAGAAGATGCATTTCTGCTCTTTAAGGCCCCCGGTCTTTGTGATTTGTCAGGGCAGCTCGAGCCAACTGAGACCAGGTGCACTGAAATAGAGGCGGTATATGCAGCCCAGGCACGTGGCCACTGCCCAGCCTTCTGTCCTCCGTAAAACAGACGTGGGGGCCCTGGCAGCGTCGCCCGCCTGACGGAGAAGGAGATAAGAGAGTGGGAGTCAGGCCTCCGGGAAGCGGCAAGACCTGCCACGCGAGCGAGAGTGATAAACGCAGGGGTCCGGGCAGGGTGAGCTTGGGCCGCCACGATTTACAAGTTTGGAGAAACGGCCTCCATCCCGGTGTGGGCCGCGCAGCCCCAAGCAGCTGGGGTGCCCTCGGGTGCTGCCCTCTGTCAAGGAGGGGGACGGGGACGGGCGGCATGGGGTCAGGTGCCGGCCTGCTGACGGTGTTGCGAGCACAAGCCCCCGCCCCTGGCTCGGCCGCACGCCCTCTTTCTCTGTCCCTCGACCCTCTGGGCTCACCGGGCCAGGCATCTGGGCGTAGGCACGGGGGACCTGATCACCTGGACCTCTCCAGTCAGGGCTCGGCAGAGGGAGCCTCCCCACTCCTCCAGCTCGCAGCTTCAGGCATCTTTTGATGGTTTTATTTGTATGATTTCTATCTTTAAAAAATGTCCAGATGAAGTTGCGGATAAAAGACCCAGAGCTCATTGAGACCTGGGGGCTAGAGACACTTTCACTGCAGAAGAGAGAATTGAAGGGCCAATCATGTGTCAGAGCTTCCGGCAGGAGAACGTTAATGAGCGACGCGAGAGACCGAGTCTAGCAGCGTTTGTGCCTGGGGCTGCAGGCAGGCAGGCGCCGGGAGGAAGAATCCAACCCCCGTGCAGAAGGGCAGGGAAAGAAACTGTAATACAGAGTCAAGGAGCCCGCGAGAGGGCCCTTCTCAGTGGGGAGTAGCTGAGGCGTGCCGGTGCCCTGGACAGGGCAGGTGCAGGGTGCCCACAAGCCCCGATGACGTGGGCCCCTGTGGCTCTGCCTGTTCTCAGGCTCTGGTCCCCACCATATCGCCACCGTCTTTATTTACTATGTGTTCTGGGAGCTGGGAAGGGCACCTGGTGCTTTCCAGGCAGCAAGCTGAGTGTGAACAAAACAAGGAAACAACATGGTTAGTGTGGTTTGCTTCTTGCAACGTCCCTGCCCTACCGCAGAGACTGGGGCGTTTCTGCACGTCGGGACCTTCTGAGTGTGCTGTTTCAGGGGCTTGGAGGATATTTTTCCATCTTTTCTTGCACAAGAGGCTTCCAGAGCGCAGAGACAAGGAGCTGACACTTGAGTCCTAATCGATCTTCCTTCGTGGTGGATAACTGTGCACGCTAGCCTTCCTCTGACCTCAGCCCGTGCTCCCGGGACATGAGTGCTGGCTGAGGGCCAGGCGAGCGGATGGAGACCACTGGCCTACACCACCACCATCGCCGGGATTCCTGACGGCCACTTCCTGCTGAAAGCTCGCTCTGTGCTGGGCAGCGCACTAGGGGCTTTACCGACCGCCCTCAGTCCTCTGAGCAGCGCCAAACTAGTGTCAGTATCCCTTCCTGAGAGAGCAGCCCAGAGCCGCTGGATCACAAGGGTGGTGGGGGTGCCAAGCCCGTGTTACCATCGCGCAGCCCTGTGCTGTGGGATCACCACTTCATGGACATGCCTCGGTGCCCATCTAGGAAGTGACCCAAACGCATGGAAACCTCAGCCCGGCGTTCCACGGGGCCCCCACGTACCGATGCCCTACTTGGATGACTTGTCTTACTTCTCAGGACAAAGCAGGAGAGCTGGCATTACAGATTTGGCATTGAGCCCTGAGTTCAAATCCGGATGGTGCGACTTTCTAGCTGATTACCCGATGTCGTTGATCACAGTCTCAAAGATTGTGCTTTTTCTATTGGGTTGTTTCAAGAACCTAGGAGCTAAGGATGTCCGAGACTTGGTGCCCAGGTCATAGTGAGCTTTCGAGAAAGAGTCTGCGGTATAATCAGTCTTATATGTATATATACTATGTTTTTACATTTTACATATGAAGAAGCTGAGTCTAAGAGCAGTTAAGTGACTTATTCAAGATCAGTCAGCTGGTAAATGACAGCAGCGCCAGCGGCATCGATCTCCAAAGTTGTCGTGACGCGCTTGAAGTTCCTCAGGGGGACAGTCTCCTATACTTGAGGAGCCTTTCCTGCCGCACGGAACTTGGCTGGTCGACCAAAACCACGCGCCAGCCCCAGACCCTGAGCTCTCGCTTCTTCCTCTGTCCATTCAGAGTGCCCGGCACCGTGCCGCAGGCAGAGCACTGAACAAAGGCTTCACTCAATGGTTTCGATCCTCAGGAAGAGCCAGAGAAACAGCATTCTACAGCAGGCCTCTCTCCCATCAAAAACAGAAGCTAGAGAAAGCATGGTCAGATTGGCACTGTTACCTGCTGCTTCCCTTCCCCGTTATCTTCATGACTCAGTCTTCAACTCTGGTCTTTATGAGGGCGGTATTTTTGAAGATGTGTTTTCATGTTTAAAAGAGCCAATAGCTAAATGCACAATTTTCCTGTCTTTTAATTAGCTTGCGAACATCTTCCTCTTCATTCGTTAGAGATCTTGGATTTCTCTACACTTTCTGAAGATGTTCTATGAGTTTAAACTGCTACGACCCCTTCCCTGCTCCTACAGTAACTGTATTTTCAGGCAGAGATGTGCCTTTCCCCATCAAAATTTTAACAGGGCATAGCTCTTAATTACCCTTTCCCATCTCCAATAGGAAACTTTCCAAACATGAAATTTTAATCAAAAGCCTTCCAAGCGCCCCTGCTGTCTGGGAGGCAGACTCAGTATCTAAGCTGCACCGCGTCCCCTGGTTTTCTGCTTTGATGACCCAAGGGCTCCCAGAAGCTCCTGACGGTGCCGTCACGCACAGCCGCGTGCCCCGGGCCCCTGACCAGGCCTTGGTCTCTGCAGCTCCCTCCTACACGCACAGCCGCAGGCGCCCCCTCCTCCAAGCTCTGGCCTTCCTGGAGGCCACTGAGGCTGGCCGGTGATGTGCCAGCTGCCCGCAGGTTGATGGCGTCTGAGAACTGTTTGACCATCTTCTAAACTGATTTTCCTTTCTTTACATCGTGTTGTGTCAGCCAGAGCGTGCCATGGCCATGCGGCCGGAGCGTGCCGTGGCCATGCGGGCCGGAGCGTGCCGTGGCCATGCGGGCGGAGCGGGTGCACGGCCATGGGGCCCACGCCCCGCACCTCCTGTCGCCTGCCGGCAGAAGCTGGGACCCCCTGCCCTCCACACGCCTCGTGACGGTCACCGTCCCTGTCCGTGGCCCCACGGCCCCCCTCCGTCTCACCCACTGCTGCGTGCTGATAACCTTGGCAGCCCGGGTCACCGGTCACCTGCTCCCCTCCCTCCCCCACCCTGCCCCCGCACAGCTCCCAGCAGCCGTCCAGCCCTCTGCTTGCTCTCACGGCGCCACGATACGCTGTCCCCTGCCTTTCTCATCTCACAGGCAGCCCCTCTGTTCCTTCCGTCCCCTCTCAGCCTCGCTGGGAGCAGATCGCCCCCGGGCCCGCTGCCTGTCATCTTATCCAATCAGCCCAGCCCCCAAGACCACCCTGAGTGCCCCCTCTTGTGAGACCACCTTGTCTATCAGCCAACAGCAGAAATCCCCACGGCTTCATCACGCCTCGTACCATTCTGCTCAAAGCAACAAGCGGCAACTTCTTCCTTTATTATGTTTCCCATTAAACTAAAAGAAATACGCATCTGACATAATGACGCGAACAAATCACAGAAGGGCGTCCCGAGACTAAACACTGCCCGGAGCCCCCTCGGTGCCCGTTCACCCCTGTAGCTGGTAGTCACAGTCTGGGAGGGGTATTCATACGCTCTCCTCCCAAGGCCGCCGGGGGTCCTCGCGTGATGGGAATATGATCATGCGTTGTGGCCGCTGTCTCCTGTGTCTCGGCTCACGCGGATTCAGAGCAGAAATGTCTCATTGTGTCGATCCTTTCTCCCCGAGGGAGAGTCCGCAGCCCCTCTGACTTCGAGCAGAGCACGTCCCCGTCCAGTCCCCACCCCGGGCACGGTCAGTTGCAGATTCCCCTTCTGGCTGCCGTCCCCCCTCAGCCGACACACTGCCCGCGGAGGTGGCCTGGCGTCCCGTGCGCGTCTGACCAGTGATTGTAAATATTTCCCTGCACAAAAAAGAACCAAGGATCTGATGAGAGGAACGATGCTGCGGCCACCTTCTCTAACACAGGTCAACAAAGGAGACGACTTGATTAAAAAAAAAGAACATGTTACTTTGTTTTAATGAAATGAATTGTATCCCTGAAAATTCTAATGTCACCTCGTATAAGCCAAGTTCTATTCCCTTCGGCTTTTTGTAATTCCGCAGAGAATTTCTCCCAATTTTTGGTTGACTCTTAACTGGCAGCCGTCCTTAATTTCAGCTTTAAATTTTGTTTCCCTTTTGCCAAGTTTTTACATTAACGCTCTGTAAAACAGCTAAGGCCCGTAGGGAGGCCCTTATTTCAATCATAACAGAAAAACTATTATTTTATTATTTTAAAATGTTTTAGAGTTTTCCTGTAATGAATGAACACCTTCAAATATCTCTTCCTTTTAATGTTAGGTTCCCTGATGGTTCTTTCAAAACAGAGTATGACTTTACTTGACAGTGTGTGTGTGTGTGTGTGTGTGTGTACACACGTGAATTTTTTTAATGCAACTTATAAGCTCTTCCTTAACATGACGATGCTGTGTTTATAGGCTGAGGGAGGCTTTCAGAGCTACATGTGGGTCTCGAGAGCCAGAGCTCTTGGCTGGAGCCTCTTCCTCGGCCTGCCGTGGCCTGCCTTGCTGAGCCTCTGTTCCTACGCCAGCCCATGCCCCTCCGAGTGCGACCAGGGAGGAGGCCCCACGTGGGAGCCGTTAGACGGCTCAGAGTCTCAGCTTAGAATCAGCACACCCCTGCAGGCCAGTACCCCGAAGCATGGCTCTGAAACCCATGCATGTTCCCTGGGCTAGGCACTTAGTAGGTGCTCAATGAACCCGTGCCCTTGTCGCCTCACCATCCCATGAAGCTGGTCCCTTCTCTGGGTTCCTACAGAACTATTTGTAGCCTTCTGGCATCGTTAGCGGTTGATACGTGACCATTGGCTTGTCACTGAGCCCTTCCTGGGTCCTGGAGCAGATTCCTCCTGTTCCCCCATCTCAGACATGCTGAGTGGGGGCTCTGAAGGTGGGGCCAACATCTACTCTTTGTCCAACACCCTCGTTGACTCTTTGCACGTGGAGAGCCAGGAGACCCTGCGTCGGCCTGTGGCAAGAGGGGCTCAACAGTGAGACAGCTGCCTCAGGTGGAAGTGAAGCTGTTTTTATTCGTTCAGCAGAGACGTACTGGGAGCTAGCTAGCTGGCGGGAGCTTTGCAGAGATCTAAAAATAGCGCATCATAGACACACAACTTAAAAGCAGCCACACAATCAAATATTTGTGACATGCATCCATGGTCTAAAAAGCAGTCTTCCCTTTGTCATCTTAACAACTCGGTGTTGGCAGTGCCGGGACTCAGAGCTGGGCCTTCAGGCCTGTGTCCGGGGCTTTCCCTGTGCCTGTCCTGTTCCAGGGGCAGAGGGAGGGCAGGGAGGCAGGCTGTGTGGGAGCGCTGCCGCATGGGGCGCGGGGAGAAGGGGCAGCCCATCACTCCCGATTCAGGTCATGATGTCAGGGTCCTGGGATGGAGCCCGAGCCGGCCTCTCTGCTCAGTGGAGAGTCTGTTTGTCCCTCTGCGCCCAGGCCCTCTCAGGCATGCCCTCACGTGCTCTTTCTCTCGAATAAATAAAATCTTTTAAAAAAGAAAATTCAAGTAAGGCCCTAAAAATGGTCAAATCCCAGAGCAATGTGTTGTTCTAAAAGCACTTGTGCACGCACACACTTTCTCCTTCACACGCACGTCGCTCGAGGGCAGTGAGCACACGCTGCCTTACGGGCTCCCGCAGGGTCCGGGCAGGCCGAGGGAGGCTGAGGGAAGCTGGCCCACAGCGATCCGCGAACTTCAGGGCAGACGTGGTGACTGGTCCCAGCCAGCCAAGGACACTGGCCAGATCCTTCTCTGGGTCTAGGTCACCAACGCAGTCGGTCTTTCAGTTTTTTTATTGAGAGCTTGCTCTGAGCCCCCGGGATGCCCCTTCAGGGCCAAGGGAGTACCGAGGGGTGAACGGGAGCAGGGGGGGCCCTCCAGGAGAGCTGGGGTGAACGGGAGCAGG
>PITA01033155.1:0-13063 GCA_004023965.1 Spilogale gracilis | reverse complement strand
GTAGTTGGGAAAATGTAGCCCTAGACTGAACTCTACTCTGTTCCTATCTAACAAAGATTAAAGCAAGACCCACAAGGATAAAAGTGTTCCCAAGAAACACAACTGGAGAACAAACAGAAAAACAAAACAAAGTTCAAGAATATTTATAGAAATACAAAAATATTTCATACCCAATAAGTTAAAACTCATAATGTCTGCCAACCAATCAATAATTAGCTGGCATGCAAAATCAAGTAAGAAAATATAGCCTGTAAAAAGGAGAAAAAATGATCAAAACTGATACATGTATTCAAGTCATACAAAGTATATTTTCTGATCACAAAGGAAATTATAAATTAATAACAAATAACTGAAAAGACCACAAATATTTGAAAACTAAGTAACACTCTTCCAAGTAACCCACAGATCAAAAAGAAAATGGAGAAAAAATATTTGCAAATCACATGTCTGGTAAAGGTCTTGTGTCTAGGATATATAAATTCTTAAAACTTAATAAGGAAATAAATAGTCTAAGAAAATACATAAGGTTTTAATAAGCACTTCATCAAAGAAGATATTTTAATTGTAAATAAGCACATGACATGTTCAACATCATTAGTCATTAAAGAAATACAAATTAAATAAAAATGTATTAGTAATGACTTACTAATAAATTTGGTTTTTGTTTGTTTTTAAGTATAGCTGGTGGAAAGAGGCACTATTCCTGGACAGGTGTGAGCACCAGGTATTGTTACTGTGATCTCTGACCACAGCAAGAGATGGGAAGAATGTAAGGTAACCGGAACTCTTATATACTGCTGGTGAGAATGTGAAATTATACCACAACTCTGGCAACAGCTTGGCAATTTCCTAAAAAGTTAAGTGTACACCTACCACTTAATCCAGCCATTCCATTCCTACTTATTTACCCAAAAGAAATAAAAGCCTGTGTTCATATATACAAAGCCTTGTACATGAGTGTTGATAAAACCTTTATTAGTAATGGACAAAATCTGAAATCCACATGTACATCAATAGGTGAATAAACAAAATGTAAAATAAACATGCAATGGAATGTCACTCGGCAATAAAAAGAATGAGCTAGGGAGACAAAAAATAATATGGATGAATCTCAAAGCAAGTATCCTGAGTGATAGCCAGTCAAAAAAAAAAAAAAAGACATACTATGATTCCATTTATACAGAAGTCTAAAAAACACAAATAAATCTACAGAGACAGAGAACACATAGGGACATGGGTAGGGAGAGGCGGAGAAGTTATACTTCAATAAAGTTGTTAAAAGACAAACAAAAAGATACACCAAGAAAAACAGAGCAAGTCACAGAGTCACAGTCTGAATTTACAGAATCAAAAACTGATGGGATGGTAGATAGAAGACCTCAAAATGCTGCTGCTTAGGACATGCCCATGGACACAAGCCTCCATGAAATTTACTTCTCTGTTCTTATGATCTCCTTTTCTTCCTCTGCTACATGTAAGCTTTTGCATAATCTGGAGTTAACCTGACTGATTCTCCATTTCTTAAAATCAGGGACCCAAACTAAAAAGCTCTTTAATGTAGAAGTAGAAAGTCAAGACAGTTGGGCAGATAAGAAGAAGTACAAATTAACTGGTTGACTTAAAGGAATTCAAGTTTTTAAGCTAAATGAATTCCTGTCTCAAGAGCCAAGAGCTTGTAAATATGAATGAAGAAAGTATTTTGAGGAAGCATTGTGAGGAAGGAGCAAGATGGCAGAGGAGTAGGAGACCTAGATATCATCAGTCCCAGGTTCAGCTAGATGATTATCAAACCAGTCGGAATACCTACAGACTCAACAGGAGACCAAAGAGAAGAAAAGCAGCAATTCTAGAAACAGAAAAGCAACCGCTTTCTGGAAGGTAGGATGTGCAGGAGAAGTGAATCTGATGTGACAATTGAAAAGACAGACTGCGGGAGAGAGGGGCCGGCTCCCAGCCGACAGTAGAGAAGTGGAGCACAAAATTGGAATCTTTAGAAGTCTGCACAACTGAGGGATATCGCCCAAAAGGCTAAGCGGGGGATAGAGCCCTCAGGGGGACAGTGTGATATCAGGATCCACAGGGTCACAGAAGGACCCAGGGTGCCTGAGTGAGCCCGAGCTCCCAGGTATCTGAGCCAGAAAGTGGGCTGCAGAGATGGAGCTGAGGAGTGGGCCTTCAGCTCAGGGTTACCTTAAACTGGAGTGGGACAACTGCTCTTTGAGGACAGACACCACAAGTGGCAGATCCGGGGAGAACCCCTCACTTCCTCCACTGGGAGGGGTGGCACAGGAGCGTGTTGCAGAAATCTGCTGGGTTTGGAGACTCCAAAGGGGGCCAAGCACAAAACAGAGAAATGTTTCAGTCACACGCTGGGTGAGCACAGAATGCAGCCAGAGACCAGGGAGACAAGCATGACTGACTGCTTTTCTCTGAGGCTGCACTGAGGAGTGGAGCCCCAAGCTCTCAGCAATTCTAGGCCAGAGACTGAGGAGGCCACCATCTTCAGTCCCATCTTCCAAAGCTGTAGGAAAATGCTTCAAGAAACAAAAGCTACCAAGAGCAAACCATTCACCTTGGAAAGACATTTGAGAATCAATACAACAGGCCTCTCCCTCAGAAAATCAGCGAGAACTCCAGCCAAGACGAAGTTCACAAATCAATGAGAACTACAGAACTCCAGAGCTAGGGAAATGCACCACATAGAATTCATGGTTTTTTTCCCATGATTCTTTAGTCTTTCAAAGTTAAGTTTTTTTTATTTTTTTCTTATACTGTTCTTTTAATTTTGTCTCTTTCCTATTTTAACTTTTTTAACTATTTTATCTTCTCAATAACTTTTTTAAATTTTCACTGTTTTAGTCATATTCTATCCCTTCACTGTATTTAAACTTTTTTTTTAAGATTTTATTTGTTTGACAGAGAGAAACACAGCCAGAGAGGAGGCACAATCAGGGGGAGTGAGAGAGGGAGAAGCAGGCTTCCCGCCGAACAGGGAGCCCAATGTGGGACTCGATCCCGGTTCTCCCGGATCATGACCTGAGCTGAAGGCAGTCGTTCAACCAACTGAGCCACCGAGGCACCCCTAAACTTATTTTTTGTATACATATAGGTATATAGATTTTTCTTTCTTTAAAATTTTGGGACACATTTTTTCCTAATAGATCAAAATATATCCTAAATCTACAACATGGCTTTGTTTTAGTCTCCATCCTCATCACATTCTTTCCTTTTTTTTTCCTTTTTTCAACCAACTTCTTGTCAATTCCTTTTTTAGAATCTTTTCTAATTTTCATCTTTCCAGTCATATTCCATCCCTTCATTGTGTATATTCTTATTTATATACATAAATAACTTTTTCTTTCTTTAAAATTTTATGAGGCAGTTTCTTCTAACAGACCAAAGACATGCAAAATCAAGTGTGTGGCTCTGTTCTATTCACCAGTCTAATCACATATATAGAGAGAGATAGCTATAGATAGATACAGATATAGATTATTTTCCTTTCTTCTCCTCCTGATTTTGGGTCTCTTCTAATTTGATTAGTGTATATTTTTCTGGAGTCGTCACTACCCAGTTAGTATTTTGTTCTCTCATTTATCTATTATTATTTGGATAGAATGACAATGCCGAAAAACTCACCTCAAAAAAAAAAGAACAAGAGGCAGTACTGATGGCAAGGGACCTAATCAATATGGACATTATTAATCAGAACTAGAGTTCAGAATGATGATTATCAAGGTGCTAGCTGGGCTTGAAAAAAGCATGGAAGATATTAGAGAATCCCTTTCTGAAGAAATAAAATCCCTTTCTGGAGAAATAAAAGAACTAAAATCTAATCAAGCTAAAATCAAAAAAGTTATTAATGAGGTACAGTCAAAAATGAATTCTCTTACTCCTAGGATAAATGAGGCAGAAGAAAGAAGTACTGATACAGAAGACCAAATGATGGAGAATAAAGAAGCTGAGAAAAAGAAAGACAAACAACTACTGGACCATGAGGGGAGAATTCAAGAGCTAAGTGATACCATAAGGCAAAACAATATTAGAATAATTGGGATCCCAGAAGAACAAGAAAGAGAGAGGGGGGAGAAGGTATATTGGAACAAATTATAGCAGATAATTTCCCTAATTTGGCAAAGGGAACAAGCATCAAAATCCAGGAGGCACAGAGAACCCCCCCAAATCAATAAAAAATGGGCCCACACCCCATCATCTAATAGTAAAACTTACAAGTCTCAGTGACAAAGAGAAAATCCTGAAAGCAGCTCAGAAGAGGTCTGTAACATGCAAGGGCAGAAATATTAGATTGGCAGAGCTACCACAGAGACCTGGCAGACCAGAAAGGATTGGCATGATATATTCAGAGCACTAAACAAGAAAAATATGCAGCCAAGAATACTATATCCAGCTAGGCTGTCACTGAAAATAGAAGGAGAGATAAAAAGAATCCAAGACAAACAAAAACCAAAAGAAATACAAACACCAAACCAGCCCTATTTTTGAAGGGGTCCTCTAAGCAAAGAGAGAGCCTAAAAGTAATAGACCAGAAAGGAACAGAGACAATACACAGTAACAGTCACCTTACAGGAAATACAGTGGCACTAAATTCATATCTTTCAATAGTTACCTTGAATGTAAATGGGCTAAATGCCCCAATCAAAAGACACAAGGTATCAGAATGGATTAAAAAACAAAAACAAGACCCATCAATATGCTGTCTACAAAAAACTCATTTTAGACCCAAAGACACCTCCAGATTTAAAGTGAAGAGGTGGAAAACAATTTACTATGCTAATGGACATCAAAAGAAGGCTGGGGTGGAAATCCTTATATCAGACAAATTAGATTTTAAGCTAAAGACTATAATAAGAGATGAAGAAGGACACTATATCATACTTAAAGGGTCTTTCCAGCAAGAAGACCTAACAATTTTAAATATCTATGTCCCTAACATGGGAGCAGCCAATTATATAAACCAATTAATAACTGTTCAGACCACAGTACTTTCAAACTAGAACTTAACCACAAGAGGAAAGTTGGAAAGAACTAAAATACATGGAGGGAAAATAAAGAGTATCCTACTAAAGAAGGAATGGGTCAACCAGGAAATTAAAGAAGAATTTAAAAAATTCATGGAAGCAAATGAAAATGAAAACACACCTGTCTACAATCTTTGACACACAGCAAAGGCAATCCTGAGAGGAAATTATATAGCAATACAGGCCTTTCTCAAGAAACAAGAAAGGTCTCAAGTACACAACCTAACCCTACACCTAAAGGAGCTGGAGAAAGAACATCAAAGAAAGCCTAGATCCAGAGGGAAAAAGAAATAATAAAGATCAGAGCAGAAATCGATGAAATAGAAACCAAACAACAGTAGAACATATCAACAAAACTAGGAGCTAGTTCTTTGAAAGAATTACCAAGATTGATAAAACCTTGGCCAGACTTACCAAAAAAAAAAAAAGAGAGAGAGAGAGAGAGAAAGGACCCAAATTAATAAAATCCTGAAAGAGGAGAGATCACAATCAACACTAAAGAAATACAAACAATTATAAGAACATATTATGAGCAACTATACAACAGCAAAATTTGACAATCTGGAAGAAATGGATGCATTCCTACAGACATATAAATGACCAAAACTGAAGCAGGAAGAAAGAGAAAACCTGAACAGACCAATAACCAGTAAGGATATTGAAGCAGTCATCCAAAATCTTCCAACAGGGGTGCCTGGGGGCTCAGTCATTAAGCATCTGCCTTCCGCTCAGGTCATGATCCTAGAGTCCCAGGATCGAGACCCACAATGGGTTCCCTCCTCGGTGGGAAGCCTGCTTCTTCCCTTTCTCATTCCCCCAGCTTGTGTTCCCTCTCGAGCTGTGTTTCTCTCTTTCAAATAAATAAAATCTTTAAAAAAAAAAAATATCTTCCAAGAAACAAGAGCCTAGGACCAGATGACCTCCCAGGGGAATTCTACTAAACATTTAAAGAATACCTATTCTCCTGAAATTGTTCCAAAAAATAGAAATGGAACGAAAACTTCCAAACTCATTTTATGAGGCCAGCAATACCTTGATCCCAAAACCAGACAAAGACCCCATCAAAAAGGAGAATTACAGACCAATATCCTTGATGAATATGGATGCAAAAATTGTCACCAGAGTTGAGAAGAGGATCCAACAGTACATTAAAATAATTATTCACCATGACCAAGTGGTATTTATTCCTGGGCTGCAAGGTTGGTTCAACATCTGCAAATCAATCAACGTGATAGAGTACATTAAAAAAAGAAAGAACAAGAACCATACGATACTCTCAAAAGATGCTGAAAAAGCATTTGACAAGGTACAGGATCCTTTCTTGATCAAAACTCTTCGTAGTGTAGGGATAGACGGTACCTACCTCAATACCATAAAGCCATCTATGAAAACCCACAGCAAATATCTATCTCAATGGGGCAATATTGAGATCTTTTCAAAGGTCAGGAAAATGGCAGAGCTGTCCACTATCACAAATGCTATTCAACATGGTATTAGAAGTCCTAGCCTCACCAGTCAGACAACAAAAATAAATAAAAGGCATCTGAAAATACTCCACTCCAAAATGGTTAGAACTCATACAGGAATTCAGTAAAGTATCGGGATATAAAATCAACGCACAGAAATCAGTTGCATTTCTATACACCAATAGCAAGACAGAAGAAAGAGAAATTAAGGAGTCAATCCCATTTACAATTGCACCCAAAACTGTAAGATACCTAGGAATAAACCTAACCAAAGAGGCAAAGAATCTATACTCAGAAAACTATAGAGTACTCATGAAAGAAATTGAGGAAGACACAAAGAAATGGAAAAACATTCCATGCTCACCGATTGAAAAAACAAGTATTGTGAAAATGTCTATGCTACCTAACGCAATCTGCACATTTAATGAAAGTCCTCTCAAAATGCCATCAATTTTTTTTCAAAGAAATGGAACAAATAATCCTAAAAGTCATATGGAACCAGAAAAGACCCTCAATAGCCAGAGGAATGCTAAAAAAGAAAACCAAAGTTGGCAGCATCGCAATTCCAGACTTCAAGCTCTATTACAAAGCTGTAATCATCAAGAGAGTATGGTACTGTACAAAAACAGACACATAGATCAATGGAACAGAATAGAGAGCCCAGAAATGGACCTGCAGCTCTATGGTCAACTAATCTTCCACAAAGCAGGAAATAATGTCCAATGGAAAAAAGTCTCTCAACGAATGGTGTTGGGAAAATTGGATAGTCACACACAGAACAATGAAACTGGACCATTCCTTACATCACACATAAAAATAGACTCAAAATGGATGAAAGACCTCAGTGTGAGACAGGAATCTCTCAAAATCCTAGAGGAAAACACAGGCAGCAACCTCTTCAACCTCAGCCACAGCAACTTCTTAGAAACATTGTCAAAAGCAAAGGAAACAAGGGCAAAAATGAACTATTGGGACTTCATCAAGATCAAAAGCTTTTGCACGGCAAAGGAAACAGTCAATAAAATCAAAAGACAACCGACAGAATGGGAGAAGATACTTGCAAATGATATATCAAATAAAGGGCTTGTTTCCAAAATCTATAAAGAACTTATCAAACTCAACACCCAAACAACAAATAATCCAATCAAGAAATGGGCAGAAAAGATGAACAGACATCTCTCCAAAAAAGACATCCTAATGGCCAACAGACACATGAGAAAGTGCTCAAGATCACTCAGCATCAGAGAAATACAAATCAAAACCAAAGTGAGATACCACCTCACACCAGTCAGAATGGCTAAAATCAACAAGTCAGGAAATGATAGATGCTGGCAAGGATGTGGGGAAAGAGGAATCCTCCTATACCGTTGGTGGGAATGCAAGCTGGTGTAGCCACTCTGGAAAACAATATGGAAATTCCTCAAAAAATTGAAAATAGAACTACCCTGTGACCCAGCAATCACACTACTGGGAATTTACCCTAAAGATACAAATGCAGTGATTCGAAGGGGCATGTGCATGGGAATGTTTATAGCAACAATGTCCACAATAGCCAAATTATGGAAAGAACCTAGATGTCCATCAACAGACGAATGGATAAAGAACATGTGGTATCTATAATACAATGGAATACTATGCATCCATCAAAAAGAATGAAATCCTGCCATTTGCAATGATGTGGCTGGAACTGGAGCATATTATGCTGAGTGAAATAAGTCAATCAGAGAAAGACAATTATCATACGATCTCTGTCACATGATGAATTTGAGAGGCAGGGCAAGGGTTTCATGGGGGTTAGGGAGGGAAAAAAATGAAACAAGATAGGACGGGGGAGGGAGACAAACCATAAGAGACTCTTAATCTAAGGAAACAAACTGAGGGTTGCTGGGAGTTGGGGGGCTGCAGGAGGGATAGGTTGGCTAACTTATGGGAAATTAAATAAATAAATATTTTAAAATGAATATTTGGATTAAATTAAATTAAAAGAAAAAGAAAGTTCCATTGTGTGGTAGACAATAAAGGTTTAACTACTGTAACTCTCTGAAAAATCAGTGGGAACTAGAAAGTATCAAAAGATAAAAGATAGGGAACTGATATCTTAATTTCCCAGATTTGAAAAGAATAGTCCTACAACTTTCAAGTCATCAGTTTGACATCAGTTCCAGGAAGAATTCTCGAAGACACAAAATAAAGCAGCACTCTGAATGTATTCAAAATGAGCATCACTAAAAACCAATTTAGCAAGCCACAGCACTCCGAAATCATTTACTTTATGACATAATTTACATTCTGGAAGATCAGCAATGTGACTTTCTCTTCCTATAAGTTTTAGTTTTTCTCCAGAGTTCTATCCTTACCACTGAGAGTTGTTGCTAATTTGGTAATATGTAAACATGGAGCTTCTAAAAAGAAATATGTAGAGACCCCTTCTGGGAGTGAAGAAAACACCAAAAAAACCAGAGCTAAGCAATAAACACAGAGCTCAAATGATAGATGAACCTCTGGATCTCCAGCCCTACTACAGGTAGACCTACCTCTGAGCTTTTAGTTGTTAGTCAATATCTCCGCTCCCCTTAATTACTTACCTAATGTGTTTGTTCATATATTTATTCATTCTGGTAAGTGATCTCTTTGCACTTCATTTTATCAGACTCAATTAGGAACACTCTGAACCATTTTGACCACTGACTTTTTTTTAAGATTTTACTTATTTATTTGACAGAGAGAGAGAGAGAGAGAGAGAGCAAGCCAGCATAAGCAGAGGGAGTGGAGCAGGAGAAGCAGACTCCCTGTGGAGCAGATAGCCTGATGAGGAGCTTGATCCTAGGACACTGGGATCATGATCTGAGCCAAAGGCAATGCTTAATGGACTGAGCCACCCAAAGTGCCCCTGGCCACCTACTTTTAAAAAACTATATTGTAAAAGCACCTGGATGCCTCACTCAGTTAAGTGTTTGATCATTTTCTACTCATCTGTGAAGAGCCCTGAAGAGGATATACATCACTCCAATCCTTTCCAACACTGATATTCTCTGATATGAATGCATTTTTACTGTATATTCCCTAAGGGCTTTTAAAGGTAAGAATATCCCTAGGCAAAATTCAAATATTTCCTGAGTTTTTCCTTTGCACCAGGAACCAGGTGTCTTTACACATTATTTCCTACATCACTCCATCCCTAGTAATGTGGCATCTCTGCAAGACTAAAACCATTTCAATGCTACCACTCTTTCATACAATCCATAAAAGTACACTACTTTTCCTCTTGTTAAAAGTAAAACAAGTTCAGGGGATAAAAAGTAGCGCCCATTTAATTTGCATACCAGATTTGGGAAAAGATTCAAATACTCCTCAATTAGTCTATAATCCAGTTTTCTCCAATGTACACCAGGCCTTTTAGAATCCACATCAGATACAGTTTACTGCCCATTCAATAGCTATTCTCCCTTCTTTCTTGCTAGGAAACCTGGTGTGATTAGATCAGCAATGTCCTCAGCTTCAATGGGTGAATCATACATTCACTGCATAAATATTTTTTGAGTGCATAACCTCCTATGTGCTAAGAACTCAAGACTCTAAGAATGTAAGTGAAAAAACAATATCTTGTCCTTTTTAATTTGCCATTCTAGTAGAGAAAGATCAGAAACAATAAATATAATACTTAGGTAAATTATATGGTTTATTAGAAGATCGATGGCATTATGAGGAAAAAGTAGAGCTCAGTAAAGGGAATGGAAGTGCTGAGTGGAGGTGAGAGACAGATTTCCATATTAAACAGGGTTATCAGGACACGCCTCATTAAGAAGGTAAGATTTAAGTAAAGACTTGAAAGAAAGGCAGGAGTGAGCGATGCTGATGTCAAAGGGAAAAGCATTCTAGACACAGGGCTCAGCTAGAGCCAAGGCCCTTACGTAGAGGTACACCCTGCATGTCAGAGGTAGAGCAAGAGGGCTGGTCTGACTGGCTGGAGTGCAGAGTAAGCAGTTGATGACAAGGCCAGAGATGTCACAAGGGTCCAATGAGGCAAGACCCCATGGGCATTGTTAAGTCTTTGTTTTTACTCTCAATGAAATGGGGACACTTCAGTGGCTTTTGAGCAGAAGAGTGATACTCCTGAACCCAAAGCCCAAGTTGATGACACCTTCCACCTTGCATTTTTCCAGCTGTTCCCTTAGGCTCACCTCCAAAAGATCAAAGAAGTCATTTAGGTTCAACCAATCTGCAATAAAACACCAACCAGGAACATTGTTCGGTTTAATTGTGTTAAGTGTGGTAGAGCAGGTTTTTTTCTCCCTGCTTCCCATTTATACATATTAATACATTTAATCATCACAACAACCCCGCAGATTAGGTATTATTATAATTCTTGTTTTATAGATGAGGAAACTAAGACAGAGAATTTAAGTCAGACAACTGTTAACAGGAGAGCCAGAAATGAAATCCAGAGACTGGGCTCTGAAACATTACACTGAGCAGCTTACACTTGGGTAGATACCTGCCAAGAAGACCCAGAGGCACTTTCCTGTCCCAACTTCTCTCCATTCCAAATAATCATCACCCAGACCAGAGACCGAGCAGAAAGACACAAGTCCCTGAACAAGCACTGTCCCATGCAGGAAGGCAGTGCAAGAGGGGGCAGGATTCCACAAAAGAGAAGGTCCAAAAGAAGGAGAGGGAAATTTTTCCATAATTACCATAATAGTTGTCACTATATGGCATGACCTTGAGTATCTAGAACAAAGAACTTACTCCCTTGGACTCAAAGTATGGTTTTTTACCTCTTCAATAGCAGTTTTATATGATTAACTGACATATAACATTGTTAATAGTAGGTGGTAAGACATCTCTCATACAAAAAAGGCAGAGTCCTGGAGTTACATAAGGAACATGGTCATGCAAGAAACTCAGTAGATTGGGACATTTTGCCCAAAGCCCCCCTGATGCCAGCCTTCTCCTAACAAGCAGTAACAGGGAGCCTTTTGAGTTGCAACATAAATGTCTCACATAGTTATTTTCCCTTCAAAGGGTTATTTTTCCCAAGAAGGGAAAAAAAAAAAAAACCTGAATCAAGAGTTTTTTCTCTTTTCCTGCCAAGGTCATTCCCTCAAATGAAAAGAACAACTTTGCCTAGCCAAGAGGACAAAAATTTAACTTTAAAAAAAAGGGGGGGGTCACCTGAAAAGCCTACTCCTTGGGTAAATTAGGTCAGATATCTTGATTCTGTGCCTAATACACAGAATATAGTCTCTTAAAAGATTTAATAACTCTTTTACATCAGGTTCACTGTTACTGCGCTCATAGCCAATAAGCCCTTCAGGGAAAGTCAGTAACTCTAAGGTTTTCTTGCAAAAATAACTCTGCTCTTTACTGATTCCAAATACTCATGTCTCCCACCTCAATGGTTCTCAAACTGTTAGACTCACCCTTTTCTATAGCAAATATTTTTCAATGCCCTTATCCAGTCCTAAAATGAAATTCACACAAAATTGTTACCTACTTACATATACAACTTTTAAACAAAACCAGAAAGAATGCCCTGACTATAACACAAAGGAGAAGAAAATAGAACATATAATAAAATAATACATATGCCAATATGCTCAAACACAGCCATACCAGAAAACTGATGAAGTAGTCAAGGCATCTACATGTGAAATCTTTGGGAAGTTGACATCTACTAACAAATTAAGGTGCATTGTATTGATTATCCAAATGTCAAACGCAGCATAGCCATTGCACAATGTGGTTTTCAAAAATGTGGAACAACTCTGGCAAAGTTTGAAACAAATCAAGTATACTCTTCCTTCCATTTACAGTTGTTTTAGTTATGGAAAATGCAGTCTATTTTTAAACCATGCAACAGATATTATAAGGTAATGTAAAATGTTATTAGGTTTTAGACTCATAACTATAAATAAGTTTTCACCTACCCAAGTGACAGGTGAGGCAATCAAAAGTTACGCAGAACATTAAACAATTCTTCCTTGTGTAGGACTGTCCTACAAATCACAACTATCTAATATCCCTAAACTATGCCCGTCAGCATCCCCTCAGACAACTAAAATACCTCTCAATTTTCCAAAATGCTCTCTAGGGGACAGTATCATTCCTATTGGTGATAATGTATATTCTTCACACACTTACAAAAATAAGAACATTTCAAAAGAAATCTCATTTTAAAGTTAAATTTTCTCAGATTTAGCTTTGACATCACAAGGTAGAAACAAGTCTGTTTTGGAGTCACACCTGGGTTTAAACCTCAGTTTCACCCACTAACTACCTGGGTGACCTTGAGCAATCCCTTAACCTCTCTAACAACTTTTATCCTACAAAAAGGAGAAAATGATCTCTTTACAGAAGGGTCACAAATATAACTCAACCCAACTCAGTAATGTCTTGATTATCCATAAACTAATCTGGCATTTCTCCCAGTTTCCCATTCTCTGGTTAATGGGGAAAGAATTAACTAGATATCCAATGCAGTTTAAATTTAATCCAATCTGATAATTTCAACAATCCCTTTAGGCAGTGTTGAGAATCTCTAAGGGAAAATATGTT
>PITA01033153.1:0-13090 GCA_004023965.1 Spilogale gracilis | reverse complement strand
TGGGGGCGGGGGTGCCTGGAGAGCTGGGGAAGCGGAGGCATGGGGCACTTGGTGCCATTTCCTCGGTGATCTCTTCAAGACAGTTTTGGGAGGAGCTGGATGTTTGGCAGGCAGATTCAAGGTTCAATATCACGTGGGTTTAAGGTTAGAGGAGCTGGTCCTGACATTGTGAGGAGTGAACAGGACATGGCCCTGCCTCCCCAGGATAAGTTATGATCAGGTCAAGAGGCCATGACCCTGCAGGTAGGGGCTGTGACCCAGCAAGGGAGTGACAGTTGCCCAGACAAAAGCAAGCCAGGAAATCCAGGTGGGTTTCCTGCATGAGGTGATGGAGGTGCCCAGACTGAGGAGACTGGCCAGAGGAAGGGGAGCGCCTGGGTCAGGGAAGGTTCATTCAGGGATGGCTAGGGATGGGAGCTGAGAAGATGGTGGGGGGGCAAGCCAGGGGCCCCAAAGAACCTGGAAGCCAAGAGAAAGTCAGGTGGCAATGGTCGGAGCAAAGAGGACCAGAACCATCCACCACAGCCACCGCGGGGGTGGCAGGAGCTCGGCGGGGCAGGGTGGGGAGCCAGTCAGGGCTGAGCACTGGGATGTGGGCTCAACTTTGTCCTCCTCGCCGCTCACCAGGCTGCCCCAGTGGGGGAGCCGTGCGTCCCATCCTGTCCCATGTGCCGTGGGAGGGAAGGGGTTGCCGAAGGCCCACACCCTCCTTGGCACCACTCCCCGTGCGTGTGCACACACCACACCAACACACGAGTCACACACACTCTCACACACACTAGCACACAGTCAATTCAAAGAGGCCCCCAGTAAAGCGTACTGTTGGAAAATGCCACTCTCAGATGAAATGAAGAATTCTAAAAATAATCTACACAGGAGAAAAACACAACAGCAGCAACAAAATTAAATAAAATCCAAAAAACACCTGAAGGGAAGAATCACTTTGGTGTCGTGGGGGGCGACCTCCGAGGTGAGCCTGATTCTCCCTGCTTCCTGGCACCGCGCTCTCACGAAAGCCCCGCACACTCAGCTGTCACTGGCCTGTATGACCAACGGATCAGCATGCAGATGACGGCGCGCGGCCCCGCAGACCAGCACACAGAACACGTCGTGGCTGCTGTCCGGCCTTCTCCTGCGGTCCTCACTGGGAGGAAGCTGACGGCCCTCACGTGAAGCCCCCACACAGCTTTGCAGAAGCCCAAGAGGGGGGACAGAGGCCTCCAGCCAACAGCCTGGGAAGGGAGCCATCGCAGAAGCCCATCCTCCGCCCAGGTGTGACATCAGGTGAGTGGAGCCCGGGCCAGACCCCGACTGTGCCGGCACCTCATCAGGGACCCTAAGCTACAGCCAACCAGCCAAGCCATGCCTGACCTGAACCTACTGGGACATCGTAAATGCCTATTGTTTTAAGTTACTAAGTTCAGAGGTGACTTATACATAGCAATAAATAATTCAGGCATCAAACTTTTCCTCCACAATACTACACAGAGAAAAACAAGGAGACAGTAAGTGGAGAACTTTGAGGGGAAAAGAAAATGACCCAAAGATGTGTGCCTAGTCAAGTTAGCTTTGACACAAAGGATAAAAATCTCAGATGTAAAAGGGCTCACCTACATACCATTCCTAAAAACATTCTGCAGACAACAGAGAAATGTATAAAAGTACAAAAGCAAAGAAACTTGAGGAATACAGTAAAATATAAAAAAAGCAGCAGAAAGGAGCCAGAAGGCACAGCTAGTGGCACCAGGGCCAGCTGTGACAGGGTAAGTGGACAGTCTGGGTTCTTCCACTGAAGACGCATGTTTACAGTGGCATCGTCCACAGCAGGCGGGCAGCCCGCGAGTCCCCGCTGCCGAGGAAGACGGCCGCGGTATGCGTGCAACAGGGTATTCCTCATCCAAAAAAGAATGAAACCTTGCCATTTGCAATGATGTGGATGGAGCTAGAGACTATTATGTTAAGTGAAATAAGTCAGAGACAAATACCATATGATCTCACTCAAATGTGACATCTAAGAAATAAAAAAAAAATGGGGAAAAAGACAACCCAAAAAACAGACTCTTGATACAGAGAAGACACTGAGGGTTACCAGAGGGGACGTGGGTGGGGAGAAGGGTGAAGTAGGTCGTGGGGCGTCAGGAGGGTACCTGTGACGAGCACCAGGTGATGGAGTGGCGTGTGAGTCACTATATTGCACACCTGAAGCTAATAAAGCTGTGTGGTAAGTGCACTGCATTAAAATAAAAAAATGGATAAAGAAGATGTGTATGTATGTGTATGTGTGTGCATATACGACCCACACACACACCTGGTATACTACTCAGTCATAAAAATGAATGGGATCTTACCATTTACAGCAATGTGAACCTAGAGACTATTACACTAAAGACACAAGTCAAAGACAAATACCATATGATTTCACTTGTATGTGGAATCTAAAAAACAAACCAAATAAATAAACAAACAAAAACAAAGAGACTCATCAATACAGAGCACAACCTGGTGGTGCCAGCAGGAAGGCGGTGAGGGGATGGATGGGTGAGGTGGATAAAAGGGGTGAGGACATACACATTTCCAGTGATAAAATACATGCGTCGCGGGGATGGCACATGCAGCCCGGGGAACACAGTACTCCTGTACCAGCGCTGGGGGGGGGGGGGGGGCACACGGTGACGACCTTACAGCAGCCAGCCTGGCTGAATGCACAGAGCTGTCGATTCACTATGCTCTACACCTGAGATGAATATGTCATATGTCAACTATACCACAATAATCAAAGAAAAAAATTCTAAATTGGATCAAAAAACAAGACCCATCTGGAGGAGGTCCGTGAGAGTCACCCTGGAGGTTGTCCCAGACAGTGCAGAGGGAAGGAGGGCAGGGTGAGACAGAGAGGACAGTGGTGGGACAGCGAGGGAGCCTGTCGAAGGGCAAAGACGGTGCCAGGACAAGATACAGGCTGCTTAGGAGTGTAGTTATGAGTCTGTATGTATCAGATTTCATAACAAGATAATAAAGCAAAAGTGGTGAAAAATTGATGAAAAACGTGTCAAACTGCAATCATAATAGAAGACTTTAACTCACCTTTGAAAGTTCTTGACAGATCACATAAACAACAACAAAGAGGATGTGAATGTCCTGTTTTATAAAACGCTGATAGTAACAAGTAGGGAATCTACATTTTCTAAACATGCGAATGTGGATGATGTGCAAGGGACACACGCGGATACGTGCCTAGCTATCATCTGTATCTATCTTCGAAACCTACAAGAAATGCAGGGTTTTTTAAAGAAATTTTATAAAATTCAATTCTAGAGTAACCACAAAAGCAGTGTTAATTTTTAAAAAAATCAGAAATTGTACATAAAATGTCCTGAAATGTCCTGAACCATAATACAAAAGCAGTCACCAGTAAGACTGAAAAAAAATCAAAACAAAAATCAAAATCAAAACCTGCAAATTTAAAAAACTATCTTGCTTAAACCACATAGGAATTAGTGACAAAGACAATGTTGTACGTACAAATATGAGAAGCCCAAAGCTATAATTAGAGGACAATATATAGCCTTAGACACTTTTTGTCACAAGATAGGATGGGGCGCCTGGGTTAATTAGTCGTTAAGCGTCTGCCTTTGGCTCAGGTCATGATCCCGGAGTCCCAAGATTAAGCCCCACATCGAGCTTCATGCTCGATGGGAAGCCTGCTTCTCCCTCTCTCATGCCCCC
Organism: Spilogale gracilis; assembly: GCA_004023965.1. Classification (NCBI taxonomy): domain Eukaryota; kingdom Metazoa; phylum Chordata; class Mammalia; order Carnivora; family Mephitidae; genus Spilogale; species Spilogale gracilis. The sequence continues at coordinate 9,364 of PITA01033153.1, read as the reverse complement.
TGCTCATGTTCCCTCTCTAGATGTGTTTCTCTCTGTCAAATAAATAAGCAAAATCTTTAAAAAAATAAGATTGGAAATCAGTGTAACAAATTAGGCACATAGTTGAAGAAACTAGGAACGAAAATAAATTAACAACATGAATCTCAGGAAAGCTAAAAAAAGAAAATAACAAATAAACCAACTGATTAAAAAAAACAACATTAGAATTATAAATCTAAGAGCTGGTTCTTTGAAAAAGCCAATAAAGTAGAAAAACTTACTCAGAAATGAAAATGATGAAGCACAAATATACAGAAATCTAGGAAGGAGTAGAATAATATAATGATATAAGTGAAGAAAGCTTTTAAGAGCATACCAAGGGCAGCTCTAAGCTAATGAACATTATAGACCAGGTTCTGGGAAAGTCTTGATCTGACTGGATTCTGCCTGGGAAGGGCCGGAAATGCTGGCAGGGAATGCACCGAGGGCTCTGCCCAAATGGGCTTGGGAGAGTTCTCTGGCACCTTCAGGGACAAAAAACTTCTCTACTATTTAGCCTGTTGCAAAACATCAAAAGATAAGCTTTTCAATTCATTTTTAAACTTGGAAAAACCTGAGACCAAAACTTGATAAAAGAAACTCTGCAGACAAATCCCACTTTGGAATACAGTTGCAAAAATCCCAACAGACATTAGAAAATAAAGTCCAGTGGTTTATCCAGGAGAACTGCCCCAGAACTGGAGGAAGTCAGTTTAGAAATACAATGATGATGCAACACTACAAAGCACATTAATAAAGCACATTAATATAAAAAGAAAGTCATGTAACTGCTTTAATGGTGCCCGAAACATCCATTGCTGACTGGGGGGAAAAAAGGCAAGACTTCTTAAGAAATTAGGAGTTGAATTACCGTTATAAAGCACATAAATCTCAAATCCACAAAAAAGGTCATATTTTATACAAAAACTAAAATAGGGGTTCTTCCTTCAGGAATCTGGACCATGCCACTTGATACCCATGCACACAAACCATATACTGAAATCACACCCTTCCTGAACTCAGGGAGTCCACTGTGGGCCTGACCCTCTGTTAAAAACTCCTACACTCAAAGAGCCTCCACGAGAGCACAAGAAATAGACACATAAATAAGATAAAGAGTGCTGCTCTCACTCTATTATTCAGAGTTGTGTTGGAAGCCAATGCAATATGACAGAAAAAAGAAACAAAGTATAACTCTTGGAAAGGGAAGAGATGGAAACTGTCCTCACTAAAGACCGGAATTCGAAAACGCAACTAAGTCAACTATACAAAGTTTACGGGAAGGAGGGGGATTCAGTGGGACAATTATATAAAAAAAAAATACGGGGTGCCTGGGTGGCTCAGTTGGTTAAGCAACTGCTTTCGGCTCAGGTCATGATCCTGGAGACCCGGGATCGAGCCCCACATCGGGCTTCCCGCTCGGCAGGAAGCCTGCTTCTCCCTCTCTCACTCCCTCTGCTTGTGTTCCCTCTCTGGCTGTGTTTCTCTCTGTCAAATAAATAAAATCTTAAAAAAAAAATAAAAAAATACATTAAAAAAGCTACAGACTTTCTTCTATCAGCAACAACCAAATAGAATGTTTAATGGAAAAATACTACTTACTCTAGCAACAAAAATGACATGAGGTTAAGGAGTAAATTTAAGAATCTAAGAAATTTCAGGACTTATTGAAAAAATCTAAAATATTTTCTAAGAAACACTTTGGAGGGACGAACCTTGTTTCTGGATAAGAAACTCAATAATATCAGTTATTTCCAATGAAATCTATAATTGAATGTAATTTTGATTAGACTCTCCAAGAAATATTTTTGTCTTTTTTTTTTTTTTAAGATTTTATTTATTTGACAGAAACACAGCAAGAGAGGGAACACAAGTAGGGGGAGTGAGAGAGGGAGAAGCAGGCTTCCTACCGAGCAGGGAGCCCGATGTGGGGCTTGATCCCGGGACTCCGGGATCATGACCTGAGCCGAAGGCAGTTGCTTAACCAACTGAGCCACCCAGGCGCCCCTATTTTTGTCTTTTTGCTTGTACATGTAGACAGACTGAATCTAAAGAAGAGTTAGTACGAGTAGCTGAGACAAACCAGAGGTAAGGGGTGCTGAGGGGACTTGGGATCTCAAGGGGAAAAGAGTAGCATCAGAGTAATAAGGTCTCTGTGTTTTTGTGGAACAGCAACAACCCACAAGGCAACCCAGAACTGAGGGGGAAGACGGTGCCCTTCAGGGCAACGAATGAGCTGGGGGCTGGGCTGGGGGCTCGTGATGTGGCCAGAGGCAGGCGTCATCTCACCCACCCTCGAATAAATTCCAGGAGAAGGGAATGCAAGTCATGGGCCAAAAAGTCTTTGAAAAGGTGGATGAAGTGACAAGGAGATGTCTTCCCTGGGTAATCTGCACCAGATGCCCACGACGCCTTCTCCCATGAGGCCCAGACCTCCATGGGCATTGGCACTGTTACAGTCCCCGCCTTGCACAGCAGCACCCTAACCCCATGTGGGGAGCTTGCCCTGGGTGCTCTCCTAGCAGCCAGGTGGCACAGCTCAGGGTCCACAGTCTTTTATTATTTTTTAAAGATTTTATTTATTTGAGAGTGAGTGCGCATGAGCACAAGCAGGGGGCAGAGGGAGAAGGAGAAGCAGAATCCTTGCTGAACAGGAAGCCCAATGTGGGGCTCAATCCCAGCACCCCAAGATCATGACCTGAGTCGAAGGCAGATGCCCCACTGACTGAGGCACCCAGGCAGCCTGGGGTCCACACTCTTGATACCTGGGTCCCCACGGATGACGCTTCCTTACGATAGAAACAACAGGGGCAGCCTGGGGACAGGCCCACAGCCAGACAGCAGTCTTTCCAATCTATAATCAAGATTTCATATTTTTAAGGTTTAAACATTTTGATGGCTTATTAGGTGTGAAATGTTTATAATTGTTAGAGCTTCCTGCTGTATCAAACTTTTTATCAATATATGTCTTTTGTCTCTTGCAACAGTTTTTGATTTGATAAAGTCCATTTTATCTGATATTAGTACAGCCACCCTGCTCTCTTTTGGTTCCTATTTGCATGGGATAATGTTTTTAACCTATTTGTGTCTATGTGAGTCTCTTGTAGACAGCTGACCCTGGAACAGTGCGAAGGTCAGTAATCCGCATATAACTTTTGACTCCCCCAAATATAACTGCTAATAGCCTACTGTGGACTGGAAGCCCGACTGAGAACAGAGCAGTCGAGGGACACATCCGTGTGCGCACCTGATGGATTCTCATGTAAAGGAAGCTAGAGGGAGAATGCTGAGGAAATCCCAGAGAAGAAAAAACACATTTACAGTACTGTACCGCGAAAAATACGCATAGACGGACCTCTGTACGTTCAGACTCATTCTGTTAAGGGTCAACTGGATGTGTTTTTTCATAAGCTGTTCTGCCCATCTCTGTCTTGATTGGACAGTGTAATTTGTTTACAATTAAAGTAACTACTGATGAGGAGAGACTTCTGTCATTTTGCTATTTGCTTTCCATATACCTTATAGCTTTTTCTCATTTTCTGCATTACTGTCTTCTTTTGTGTTTCGTTGATTTTTGTAGTGAAACATTTACATCCTTTCCTCATTTCTTTTTGTGTATAATCTTTAGGTATTTCCTAGTGATTACCATGGGGGTTATAGTGAACATCATAAAGTTATTAATGCTCTAATATGAATTTATACCAGCCAGTGTGTGTAAATATATATGTGTGTATATATAACATATATATATTTATACATTGTGTGTTCAAAGCATAACCAAATATTATTTCTAATGCATTAGTTTCTTCAATTATCTAGAAAACAAAATGTGGGGTCATATACCATTATCACAATAAATTAGCTTTTATAATTGTTCATGTATTGATCTTTACTCAGACCTTTATATCTCCACGTGACCTGGAGTTGCTGTCTAGTGTCCTTTTATTTCACCCTGCAGGACCCCCTTCAGCATTTCCTGTGGGTCAGGTCTAGTAGTAACAAACTCCCTCAGCTTCTGTTTATCCGGGAATGTTTTAATTTTACCCTCACTTTTGGAGGACAGTTTTGCTAGATCTAGAATTTTTGGGTGACAGTTTTTTTTTCTTTTAGTGTTTTGAATATGGTCATCCCACTGTCTCTGGTCTCCCAAGGTTCTGATGAGAACTCTGCTGATAATCTTACAGAGGATCCCTTGAATATCATGAGTCGCCTCTCATCTTCTAATTTTAAAATTTTCTCTTTGTCTTGGTTTTCTGATAATTTGATGATGATGTGTCTCAGTGTGAGTCCCTTTGAATTGGTCCTACTTGGAGTTCATTGAGCTTCTTGGATTTGATGTTCATGTCTTCATCCAACTGGGAGATTTTGAGCCATCATTTCCTCAAATACTTTCTTTGCTGCTGCCTCTCCCTCTTCTCCTTCTTGGACTCCCATACCATGCTTGCAGGTTCTTTAGGTTCTGTTCACTTTTCTTTAATCTTTTTTCTTTCTGTTCCTTAGACTCAATAATCTGCATTGTCTTATCTCCAACATCATTGGTTGTTTCTTCTGTCTGCTCAAATCTGCTTTTGAATACCTTTAGTTTAGTTTCCATTTCAGTTATTTTATTTTTCAGCTCCATTATTTCTTTTTGATTTCTACCATGATTTTCTCTTTATTGATATTTTCATTTTATTCAGACATTGTTTTCTTGACTAATGCCTTCGTTTAGTTTTTTGAGCATCCCTAAGATGGTTGTGTTCAGGTCTGTGGCTACTAGGTCCACCATCAGGTCTTCATCAGAGATAGTTTCTGTAGGTTTATATATATATTTTTCCTTTGAACGGATAATACTTGTTTCTTTGCACTTTGTGATTCTTTGGTTGAAAACTGGACATTTGACTCTAATAATAGTATGGAACCTAATAGTTGTATGTCTGAAATCAGATTCTTCTTCTCTAGGGCTTGTTGTTTGTTTGTTTACTTATTTTATTGTTGTAGGCTATCTCTGTGCCAAGGATCAGCCTGAAGTCTAAGTCTAAGGTGTTCTCAGGTGTTTCCTGAGCATACATCTTCCCTGAATATGTGCCCGTCTAATTTCCCCTGTACATGCAGTTGCGTTAGAATGTCCAAGTTCTCAATGTCTGGCTCCCCAAAAAAGAAAGAGAAAAGTGAATAGGAGAAAAGGTTACCAATACTTTAAATCCCCGGGAGTAAATTCAGCCAGAGAAGGAAGGGAGTGGCTTGTAACAATGGGAGAAGGTAAAACAACAACAGCAACCCCCAAGGGTTTAAGAAGAAAATATCATACGAAGTATCTTCTCCAATCACAATGGGATGGTGTTAGAAGTCAGTAACAGAAGGAAAACTGGAAAATTCACAAAATTTTGGAAGTTAAAGGCTCACTTTTAAACAACCAGTAGACCAAAGAATAAATCACAAGGGAAATTAGAAAATACTCGGAGACCAATAGAAATGAAAATAAAACATGCCAGAATGCATGGAACACAGTCAAATTGGTGTTCAGGAAGAAATTTACAACTATACATGTTTTCATACAAAAACAAGAAAGAGCTCAGGAGTACCTGGGTGGTTTAGTAGGTTAGGAGTGCAACTCTTGATTTCAACTCAGGTCATGATCTCAGGGTTGTGGAACCGAACCCTAAGTCAGGCTCTGCACTCATCAGGGAGCCTGCTTGAAACTCTTTCCCTCTGCCCCTCTCCCTGCTCATGTGCAGGGAAGCGTGCACATTCTTTCTCTCTCTCTCTCAAATTAATTAAAAATCTTCTTAAAAATTAAAAAACAACAGAAATAAGAAAGAGCTCAAATCAACAATGGAATTGTACAGCTTAAGGAACAGGAAAAAGAGGAACAAATGAAACCCAAAGCTAGCAGAATGAAAAAAATAATAGCGATTGGAGCAGAGTCACACAAAGTATGTGACAGGAAAACAACAGGGGTTATCAATGAAACCAAAAGTTGGTTTTTCAGAAAGATCAACAACATCGACAAACTTCTAGTGAGATGAACTAAGAAAAAAAGAGACAAGATTCAAATTACCAAAATCAGAAATTAATGTGGGGACATTACTACTGATTCCACAGAAATAGAAAGGATCATAAGCGAGAACTGTGGACAATTATACACCAACAAGCTGGATAACCTAGGTGAAATCGACAAATTCCTAGAAATGCAAAACCTTCAAACCATGAAGAAATAAAAATTCTGAACAGATGATCTGTACCAAGTCAGGAGATTGTATCAGTAATGGAAAATCTCCTGACAAAACAAAATACAAACCCTAAATCCGATGGCTTCACTGGTGAATTCTACCAAATATTTAAAGAACTAAACATCCATACTTCTCAAACTTTTCAAAACAAGTTGAAGAGGAGGGAAAATACTCCCTCACTCATTCTATGATGTCAGCATTACCCTAATGCCAAAGTCAGAAAGACACTACAAGGGAAGAACTATAGACCAGTACTCCTATTGAACACCAACACAAAAATCTTCAACAAAATATTAGCAAACAGAATTCAATAGGATAGTAAGGATTAAACACCATAAGCAATTGGTATTTATTCCTGGAATGCAAGAATGATTCAACATATGAAAACTGATCAATGTAATATAATCCACATGACCTCAAAAAATCTTTTGATAAAATTTAACATCCTTTCATGATAAAAATACCCCAAAACTGGAATGGAAAGAACCCACCTCAATATAATAAGAGTCATAAATGAAAATTCCACAGCAAGCATCATACTCAATGGTAAGAGAGTGAAAGCTTTTCCTCTAAGATCAGGAACAAAGCAAAGATGCCTACCTTCATCCTTTCTATTCAATATAGTATTGGAAGTCCTACGCAGAACAATCAGGCAAGAAAAAGACATAAAAGTCACTCAAAGTGGAAAGGAAGAAGCAAGTTTTCCCTGTTCACAGATGACATGATCTTACATGTAGAAACCCCTGAAGATTCCACAGAAGTAACTGGTAGAACAAACAGAGTAAGTTGGTAGAACACAAACTCAATGCACAAAAGTCTATTGCATTTCCATATACTAACAATGGACAATACAAAAAACTCCATTTACATTAGTATCAAAAGAATAAAACACTCAGGAATAACCTTTACCAAAGAGGTAAAAGGCTTATTCACTGAAAACTATAAAATCTTTTTGAGAGGAATTAAAGGAGTTATAAACAAATGGAAAGATAGTCCATGTTCATGAATTGGAAAACAATATTAGGATGTCAGTACCATCTAATGTGATTTACAGGCTTAATTCAATTCCTATGAAAATCCCAATGATGATTTTGCAGAAACAGAAAAGGCCATTCTGAAATTCATAAGAAATGTCGAGAGACCCTGAGTAGCATAACTAGTCCTAAAAGAGAAGACCAAGCTGAAGGACTCACACTTCCTGATTTCAAAACTTGATATAAAGCCAACAGTAATGAGAACAACGCGGTACCAGCATGAAGACAGATATATATACATATATATAGCAGCGGAGTCGAATAGAGCCCAGAAATGAACTCTTGCATATATATTCAAGTACTTTTCAACAAAGGTGCTGTGACCGCTCAGTGGGGAAAAAAGTTCTTTAGAACAAATGGTGTGGTGAAAACTGGGTATCCACAAGCAAAACAATGAAGCTGGACTTTGACCTCACACCATAACACAAAAACTAATTCAAGGTGGATCCATGACCTAAATGTAAGGCCTAAATCTATAAAACTTTTAGAAGAAGTGCAGGGCAAAAATTCACAACACCGCAGTTGGCAATGACTTCTTGGATATGACCCCAAAAGTACAAGCAACTAGAGAAAAAATAGGAAAATTGAACTTTATTAAAAATTAAACATCTTGGGGCGCCTGGGTGGCTCAGTTGGTTAAGCGACTGCCTTCGGCTCAGGTCATGATCTCGGAGACCCGGGATCGAGTCCCACATCGGGCTCCCTGCTCGGTAGGAAGCCTGCTTCTCCCTCTCTCACTCCCCCTGCTTGTGTTCCCTCTCTCGCTGTGTTTCTCTCTGTCAAATAAATAAAATCTTTAAAAAAAAAATTAAACATCTTGTGTATGAAAAGGCAGTACCCATAGAGTCAAAAGGCAACCTATAGAATGGGAGAAAGTCTGCAAATCACAGACGTGACTGCGATTAGTGCCCAGAATTTTTGAGAACTCCTAAAACTCAACAACAACAACTTGGCTCAAAAATGGACAAAGGACTTGAACAGACCTTTCTCTAGAGAAGACACACCAATGGCCAATGGACACATTAAAAGATGTTCAATATCACTAATTATTAGAGGAAAACTGTAAGGATATCACCTTACACTCATTAGGATGGCTAATATTAAAACAAAAAAATACCCCCCCCCTAAATAACAAGTGTTGGAGGACGTGGAGAAACTAGAAGTGTCGGTGGGAGGGAGCGTGGTGGAGATCTGTGGACGACAGTATGGCTGCTCCTCAACAGAATAAAAATAAAATCACACTATGATCTAGCCAGTGCATGTCCAGCGACAGACTCCCCCAATTACAAGCCCGATCTCAACGAGGTATGTGTGTGCCCATCTTCGTTGTTCACATTAGTGATCATTCACAACAGGTACAACAGGGACGAATCCTCGTGTGCACCGATGGGTGAACACACAGCCAGAGGGTGGCCCTGTCGCAGGAGGCACACGATTCCGCCTTAAAGGGAACGCGCACTCGGTCACCTGCCCCAACACGGTGGAACCTTGAGGACGGGAGGCTCATGACATTAGCCAGGGACAAAAAGACAGCTGTTGTATCATTCTAATTATATGAGATTATTAGACTCTAAAAATCAGAGTTGGAAAGTAGAATGGAAGCTGCCAGGGACTGGCGGAGGAGGGAATGGGGAGTTAGTGTTTAACGGGTACAGAGTTTCTGGGTGGAGTCCCGCATCAGGCTCCTGGCCCAGCGGGAAGCCTGCTTCTCCCTCTGCCTGCTGCTCCCCCTGCTTGTGCGCTCTCTCTGTCAAATAAACAAATAAATAATCTTTTAAAAAATAATCACAAGAACTCAGTTTTCCCAGCGTCATAAAGCACTTTGTGGGCGCACACACGGTCTTCCCAGACTCTGTGCCCTTGGAGAGATCCTTAGCAGGCCTGGCCGGTAGAAGGGGCTAGTGCTCCTACCCCAGCAGGGTTCCACACCGGAGACAATGCCGGCTGGGGTAGGGCTGGGCCACACCCTCCGCCGGGGCCCCAGTTCCCTTCCCAGGCCCAGCCCAGCCCGGGGAGCTCCTCTGAAGGCCTCCCTGCTGCCCACAGCTCCCGGAGAACCAGAGCTGGCCCTCCCAGTCAGCCATGCAAAGTCTCTGCTGG
>PITA01033152.1:0-13090 GCA_004023965.1 Spilogale gracilis | reverse complement strand
CCTGATCAGCTCGTGATTTGCGGGGGGCGGGGGGGTGTCACCCTATAAAAGCTAGCTTGAGAAATTAGACGTTGTCATTCTTTCATTAGAGGTGACCCTGGCCCGGGCCAGTATAATTCTCAATGCTTGGCGCAAAAGAAAGCTTTGCTTAACCTTCGCTTTTGTATCAGCCTCGCTCCTTTAAACACGGACCCTATTGCCCCGTACCCCAGAAGTAACCAAACTGGGGGAAAAGGTCTTTACAGAGGTGATTAAGTCTGGCTGTCGTGGTGGGATCCTAACCCGGCGGGACTGGGTCCTTATAGGAAGAGGAAGGGCCACCAGGGCTGCATATGTGCACAGAGGGACGGTCACATAAGGACATCCGCCAGCCTAAGAGAGTGGCCTCAGCAGAAACCAAGTCTGATGGCACCTTGATCTTGGACTTGAGCCTCCAGGAATGTAAGGCCTCCCTATCTGTTGCTTAAGTGCCCCCGTCTGTGGTGTCTCGTTAGGGCCAAGAGCAGGCAAGTGCCTTTGGCACGCTCGGAGAAGGCGCACCGGGGGGACCTGAGGTCAGGATGGCCGCGGGAGAGGAAGGTCACGGGCAGCCCTGGAGGAAACTACGGAAGTGTTTCTGTGTTCTGTCCTGTTTCTTGGGAGCTGGGATCGGAAAGCGTGGGAGGGTTTTGAGCAAGGGGTGACAAGGTCCTCCTTCTGTTTTCAACCACTCTGGCTGCGGGGGCAGAGCACAGGCTGCTTATGGGCTAAGGTGGATGCAGAGGGTATGGCTAGTAAGTGATTGGATTCCGGTACCTTTTGAAAGGACAGCCCGCTGGCTTTGCGGATGGATTGGATTACCGAGTGAGAGAGAAAGAGAAATGTCACGGACCCATCCTCGTTTGGGGCCTGAAGAGCTGGAGAAGTGGAGCTTCCGTGTGGATGGGTTCAGTCTGAGGTGTGCACGAGACATCCCTGGGCATTCAGGGATCAAGTTCAGAGAGGACGGGTCCTAGCGGTAGGCACCAAGGAGACTCAGCCTCGCGCCTACCCCTGTCCTATCATCCGCGCCTCTCCCAGCCGGACAGCCCGCAGGCTTCCCCTGGTATCACGGGATACTGCCACCCACCCACCGACCCAAGACTCAGCCTACTTCCCCATCTAGCCGGGTGAGAGAAGGGACTTGAGTCTCTCCCGCACCACGTCCCAGGGCCTGGCCACAGAGCGCCCCAGGCCAATAATCATCTGACCGGGTGGGACAACAACCAGGGAGGGGTTAAAAATTACTCAAGAGCCACCGTTCCCAAACACAGGCCTCCCCTTCCTGAGCCAGATATTATCTTTTCCAGCAGCCCTGCTCAGCCCCCACCCTGTCCGGTCTCCGTCCCCATTTACTGACAGCAGAGGAAGACCTGGAAAAAGAGCCAGAGGGCTTATAAGTTAAGACAATCTCCGGACTAAAGAAGGGAGGGGGGAGCCCAAGGTAGGGCCAGGTCTCTGGCTCTGGCTGCTGAGTGGAAAGGAGGACTGGAGTTTCTTTCTTTGTATTAAAGACCTCCTTGGGAGGGCAGAAGATGTCAGACTCGAGGGTAGTGTGTGAGAGGGAACTGTGGGTAAAAAAAAGGTATATGAGAAATTTTGTGAGTGGAGAGAACTAGCTCCCTTCACACATGGCTTTAAAAAATACAGACTAGGGGCGCCTGGGGGGCTCAGTTGGTTGGGCGACTGCCTTCGGCTCAGGTCATGATCCTGGAGACCCGGGATCGAGTCCCATATCGGGCTCCCTGCTCGGCGAGAAGCCTGCTTCTCCCTCTCTCACTCCCCCTGCTTGTGTTCCCTCTCTGGCTGTGTTTCTCTCTGTCAAATAAATAAAATCTTTAAAAATAATAATAATAATCTGCCTTGGCTCAGGGGCTCAGGTCTTGGTCTCAGGGTCCTGGGAAGAAGAATCTGGCTCCCTGCTCCGAGAGGAGTCTTGCTTCTCCCTCTGCCCCTCCCCCTGCTCATGTTCTCTGTCTCTCTCTCTCTCTCTCATAAATGAATAATAAAATCGTTAAAATATATAGGTCTATGTATGCATATGTAAGTGCACCTAATAACAGAGTATCAACATTCTGGAATAAAGAAAAAAAAATTAAGAACCTGGGTGGCTCAGTTGGTTAAGCGACTGCCTTCGGCTCAGGTCATGATCCCGGAGATCCTGGATCGAGTCCCAAATCAGGCTCCCTGCTCGGCGGGAAGCCTGCTTCTCCCTCTCTCTCCCCCTGCTTGTGTTCCCTCTCTGGCTGTTTCTCGCTGTCAAATAAATAAAATCTTTTAAAAAAAAAAGAAAAAGAAAAGATGGATGAAACTGAAATGCGCAAGCTAGCACTAGACCTTCTTTTTTATTACTTTTTGTTTTCCGCGCTGACCGTGCATGAGCTGGCCCACGTGGCTGCTGGGCTCATGGGGGCCACTGGGGAGGCAGAGATGTGGGCACCAAGACCCTCCGCAGAGACCTCATCCTCACGAGCACCTGCTGGCTCCACCGCACCGCGCCCGTCCCCCTGCTCACTGCTGGATTCTGCGGACGCTCTGCACCTGGAAGGTCTGGGCGTGAGAGCCCCACTCTCGGAAGTGCTTGTAGTCGCCTGAGTGGTGATCGCACTCCAGCACGTACTGAAAGCCTCGGTAGCCCGGAAACTGGGAGCAGACCCAGCTGGGGAGAGGGAAGAGGCAGACCATTACCCTCGAGAGGTGCCAGCAAGGTGAGCACGCAGGGAGCAAGGGGCCAGGGCTGCAGACACACTGCAGCCATCCTGGCCTTCCTTCGCTGCCCGGAAGGTGCCCTGCTCCTCCCCACCACTGGGCCTGTGATCGTGCCATTCCCCCTGCCAAGAACACTATTCCAGCCATGATTTGCCCAGCCCTTGGCCAACTTGCATTTATCCTCTTGTTCTGATGACTGATTCCCCAAATCAGGCCACACTCATACTGGTCCTCCGTAGCTCTCATATAATTAGACAATTATGAGATTATTTATAAAATGTCTGCCTCCTCTGACAGCAGGTAAGTTCCCGGGTGTAGGGATGCGTGTGTGTCTGGTTCATTGAGATCTCTGGTGCAGACCGCAATGCCACAGCCGGGGCTAAGAAATACTGAAAGAAGAAAGGGAGGAAGGGAGACAGAAAGTGGGCAATCTATTCCTTCCCCTCCTCCCTTAGCTAGAAACCTTTCCAAGGAAAAGGGTATCCTGTTTTCCATTCATTGACCCGTACATTGTTGAGGACTGGACAGGATCAGTGTTTCACTTGCTGAGTTTTCATCCCCCCTTCTATAAGAAAGAAGTGAACTTAAGAATCACAAGAGGTCCTACTCTGGAACAAGATTCTCTGATGGTTAAAAAACAAACAGGGGTACCTGGGTGGCTGAGTCCTTAAGCGTCTGCCTTTGGCTCAGGTCGTGATCCCGGGGTCCTGGGTTCGAGCCCGTGTTGGGCTCCCTGCTCAGTGGGGTCTGCTTCTCCCTCTGCGCCCCACTCTTGGTCTTTATCACTAGCTCTGTCATTCTGTCCCTTCCTCTCGAATAAGCAAAATCTTTAAAAACAAACACACCGGGTGCCTGGGTGGCTCAGGGGGTTAAAGCCTCTGCCTTCGACTCAGGTCATGATCTCAGGGTCCTGGGATCGAGGCCCGCATCGGGCTCTCTGCTCGGCGGGGAGCCTGCTTCCTCCTCTCTCTCTGTACCTGCCTCTCTGCCTACTTGTGATCTCTCTGTCAAATAAATAAAGTCTTTAAAAAAATTTTTGTTTTAAAAACAAACACACCAAAAAACAACAACCCAAAAAACAAAAAAAACACCTCCCACCTTCATCCCTGCCAGGAGCCAAAGGGCATCTAGAGGCTGACTGTAAGTGCCTCGCTAAGTAAAGCCCTCACATGCACCTGCCAGCCCCCAGGGGACCAGGTGGGAAGGGTCAGTCCCTCTGGGCCTGAAGCCAGATTCAGTCACCTACCTGGGGGGTTGGGGGGAGGAAGAGTTGGAGCAGATCGCTTGAGCCACACCTATTTCCTTCCGGCTGGGCATCTGTTCTCTCCACCCCTCCACTTCTCAGATAATGCGGTAATAGGCTCACACCGGCAATGAGCACATGACCCGTCCTAGCCAATCAGACCTCCCTGCACAGGACAATTGGTTCAGAGTTGAGCACATGACCCAAGTTGGGCCAATGAGAACCTTTCCTAGAACCTCCGGTGGAATCACTGAGTAAGAGGCTCTCTCTTGCCCTGGGGGTGGCTAGAGTAAAGGCGAAGCTACCCTGTTGTCTTTGCTTGGGAGGAACTTGCCTGCGAATATAGCCATGATGAGGCAGACAGAGGAAAAGAGGGAACCATGCCCATAACACCTGGATCCAGCTGTGCCTGAAGCTAGTGACAAGGGTCAATAAATATCCTCTCGGCATAATATCAGTTTGATACCGGATTCTGCTACTTGTGATCACACAAATGCTGCGTGATACAACTCTGTGCCTAGTGTCCTCCTCTGGAAAGTGGGGATCAGAGCCCCAAAGTCCCCAGCACACAGTGTTTGCAGCCTCTCCTTCCCTTCCAGGCAGAGCCCTGGATTTACTTACGCCCCTGAGTGGACATGGAAAGAGCCCACTTCGTTGCCATCCCAGCCCATGGCCTGGAGGGAGGGGTAGTCATCACTCAGCTCGCCTTTCCTGCCCAGAAAGTTCTCTTGCTCGAAGATGGTCAGCCTCGAGTCTCGGTGGTTCTGTAGGCAGAGGAAATGGTCAGAGCACCAGGCACCCAGCTGAGAACCCAGGGGCCTCTGCTGACACCCCTGCCCTTGTCCCCCCAAATCTGCCTTCCTTACATTTTAGAAGGGTAATAAGGCAACAAAACCTTACAAAAGGTTCATACCATTTGCACTTCCAGAAACGTACACAAAGAAAGGAGGAAGGGAGGGAATCAACCTGAATGTCCCTTACTAAGGGATCAGGTGGGTTAACTGAGGTAAGAATAGGATTATTGTGATCTGGGTTCAGATCCTGACTCACCACGTACCAGCTGTACCAGCTGGGACATGTCACATAGCGTTTCTCAGCTGTTTCCGTACCCATAAAATGAAACTAACTGCCTCCACTTGTCAGGATCGTTTGGAGGACAGAATGAAATCAGAAGCTATAAACTGTGTGAAATCAGGGGTAGCATCTCTCACAGTCCGCCGTGGGTGCAATGCCTGGACCATTGCGGAAGGCGGGAGCAAATGAACCTACAACTTGAAATACTGAGGAGCTGTGAACAAGGATGCTGTCAGTGAGATTTAATCACCCAGGAGGATGGTTGTGATCAATTTTCCCAATGAGAAAAGCGAATTTCCAAGCCTGAGATTTGTCTCGATTCCACTTTTTGTAACAAAGTTGCACATGTGCCTGGATACAGAGGAATAGGTGATGGGGGTGGACAGATGTAGACACCGATGTCAAGGCCAGTTGGTGAAGGCAGAATCTGTGAATACCAAGACCAAAGAAGTCTCCAGCACTGTTAGATGGGGCTTCTGTCTCTGATGTGTGGGTATGAGTGACACATAGATAAATCTATGTACCTTGTATAACTTTTAAATTAATGAAAGTTGCTTTTGAAGGAAAAAATACATCTTTGGAGTCTCAGCTTTCTCATCTGCAAAATAGAGATAATAATGCCTACCTCCACGCATACTCCATAAACAGTAGCTGGAGTATAAAATCAGGAACACTGATAATGAATCAGGAAGAAAGAATAGAACCTTCCTCCCCGTCTTGTCCTGCCACCTCTGGCACTCAGCTTTTCCCAGTGTCCCCGAGTTATGAAAAGAGGGACATAAAACACGCAGGAGCTCATATCATAACCAAAGTCGTGAAGGTCACAATGTGTGTGGTGATCTGGTCCAGATGCCACCCATTCTTCTCGCCCATGACGTGGCCCCATTTCAAGAAGACACCAAGGCTCAGAGAGGAGAGGGAGAGCCGCCACATTACAGAACTTGAAGAAGTGAACTGAGAATGTCAGGGATAGTCAGCTCCCAAACCCTACTGCGACGAGGTGGTGGCGGGACTCACGGCACAGGCCACCGGTCGGAAGGAGGTGAGCCTATCGGTGGGGTAGGAGGTGTTGCCACTCCAGGCATCCCAGCACGGATACTCGCCCCGTTCCAGCACGTACTGCTGCCCTTGGAAACCAGCATGCTCAAAGCCTATCCACCTGTGGATAGAGGGCAGAGAGTGCAAGAGGTAAGAGACCCCTCATCTCGAGTTCTAGATCAGTGGTTATCATTTGGGAGTTACCATTTGGGAAACATTTAACCAATGTCTAGAGATATTCGTAGTTGTCACACTGAGAGGAGGGAGGAGCCTGTGCCCCTGTACCCTTACCCCGGAGGGTACAGCTCCAAGCCTCAGCTGAAGCCTGGAGCAGGTCCTCAACAGCAGGGTGCCCACCACTCTTGCTGTCATCTGGCCCCTTTTAGTGTCATCCTGTGGGACAAGGGACACAGGAGGCTGCCATCGTGATGACTTTGCATTTGCTGTCTACTTAAGTAACAAACTGTCTTATGCAAGTAATAAACCTGAACTTATTTTCTCGTTCCAGGCAAAATCTGTCACTTTGCTAGACATATTCCCTGAACAGGTCACTGCTCCCCTCTGAGCCCCAATTCCCCACCTGAACAAAGCAGAAGCTAAAAGAGTTTTTCCTCCCTGATGTGAGGTGCATAAATACCTCCCAAGAGGACCTTCGTGGCACTCACAGGCACAGTATAAAGTGACTCCAGATCACATAAAGAGAACATTGTTCTCCTTTCAATCTACTTACCAAACTTCTAGAAACTTTTATCCAGTATGGTAGCCACTGGCCACATGTAGCTAATTAAATTTAAATTTATATAACATTTAATTAAACCAAATTAAATTAAATTAAAAATTCAGTTCTTTAGATGCACCAGCTACATTTCAAGTCCTCAATGGTCATACGTGGCCAGTGTTCCAAATCAGGTAATGCAGATGTGGAACATTTTCACCATTGCAGAAAGTTGTACAGAAAGAGATGCGGATATGGATAGAAGCCTCAGTGTGATATTAGTATGTCATTAATACTTCCACATTTCATTAATCTCTCTCTTTTGTTTTTATCTTGTGCTCAGAGCCTCTGGCAACAATGTTCAACTAAAGCTTAATAGCATTATTTTTACTATATATATTTTTCTATTTTTGGCAAGTGATGTTTTCTTTCTATTTATGCTTAAGAGGGACATTTCAGACCCAACACTTGATTCTACAAGTCTGCCCCCTACAAGGCTGCCTCATCCAATGGGCAGGATCTGTGTGAATAATGATATCTACATTTGGGCAGTGCACAACCTGCTTAACCTCACACTACTGTCTTGCACACTCCCCAACACTTTGGACCCAAGGAAGGCACACTGGTACAGTTAGAGCCTGGGAAGGTAGGGCGGAGAACACCCCTTTCTAGATCTCTTCCTGTCCCCCTCCACCCCAACACAGATCGCCCCCCACACTCACGCTCCACTCAGCACTTTCAAAGATCGCACAGTCTCAAAGCCAAGCTCCAGCACACTGGGGCACTCCGCCGTGAACTCATGCCTCCGGCCCTGGAAGCCCTCCTCGTCCCACACCACGATCTGTGAGAGAGAGAAAAGATGGAGACCAGCATCAAGAGTCCTGTGGGGGATAAGAGATTAGGATCTCACCCCAGGACTAATGGTGGGGCAGGGCAAGTAAAGGACAGTAAACTCCAATGCCTCCGGGGGCCTGGTAGGTAATGATGGAGAAGGGTCACAGACTGGAAAGCAGAGACCCCATAAATGGATGATCTCTGTTCAGCATCACCTGTTTTTGCCCCCTGGGAATGCCAGCCTGAATTTCCGATTTCTCAAGACAATGGCTGTATGTGGACTTTTCTGTGGACCCTCCAGGTTTTTAAGAGCTGATGATAAATTTGAAAAAAAAATTTTTTTAACACAGAGGGGGCCGAAGAAACCATGCCCAAGATTGTGGGTGATCACCAGTTTTCCGTCTCTGCCAGAGTGTCACTGGTTAAATCTGGGGACCAGAAGACCCCAGTTCAAATCGAGACCCTGTGTGTGACTTTGGGCAAGTCTCTTCCCCTCTTCGAGCCTCGATGGCATCCTCTGCAAAATGGGGCCTCATAACATGCCCCCCAGAGTGAGGTGGAGGTTCAGAGGAGAAGGATCGAGGGGGCACCCTGGCCCTGGGTCTGACCTCTGCACCCCCTCACCCCTCAGACACCTCCCCACCCGTGCCTCTTCCTACCTTCCAGTGTCCTGCCGACTTGGTGCACTGCAGGGTCATGCTCCCAGCTTCCTACGTGAGAGAAGAACGTGATAACCCGCCACCCTGGCCATCTGCTCTCCTTCTGGGAGATAAAGTCTAGTTTGGGCAAGATCGGGATCCAGATAGGATCCGGGCATGACGGGGCTAGCTTTGCCCCATTCCTCTCCTCCCTGATCTGTGGCTTTACATCTGTGATGACCGTCATCTCTTTTATTTGCATCCTATACACCATCTCAAAACTTAGCCATTCTGGGTCCCCTTGCCTCTGAGCCCCATTCTGTATTAATTTATCTGGTCACTATGGGAACATTTTGGGGGTTGCCAGTGGGATGAGTCACCCTAGCCGGTGCCAGGGTGCTAAGTTTACGAGAGCCTCCCCAAGACGGCACCTGACACAAAGAAGGGACGCTAATGGTGGCAATCAAGGCAACAGGACTATGGGAATAACTTTGCTCTTAAATGAAGGTGACAGGTATTGGTCTCGACGTTGGGGCCCTGACCTTGGTTAGCGTGGGGATGACATTCAGGACGGCACAGTGACATCCCCAGGACTGGAGACGTGGTCTCCCCACCTCCCACGATGCGCACTCAGAGCGTGGATCCCGCCCCTTCTCCAAGCCTGGAACTTACCAAGACGGACCCAGAGAATATGCCAGAACATGCCGGGACCAGCCGAGGTCAGGCTCTTATAGGCAGGGAGGGAAGAGGGCCCCTGGGAGACAAAGCTCCGACTCAGCATGCAAGCAGCGGAAACAAAAGCCAGGCCTGGCTGAAGTCCCAGAGGAGAGGTGTCAGCAGCATGGGCTTCAGATGGAAGGGACAGGGTCAGGTGGCCTCCCTCAGGGATCAGCTATAAAGAACAGAAGGGGAAGTTCTACCTTAATCAGCTCCAGGGGACTCCTGATTGGAGCAAGAAAATGAACACTGGACAAGAACTCAAAAACTTCACGCTTCCTAGCTGTATGATGACCTCAGGCAGGTCATTTCTCCTCGATTTCTGCCTATGAAACAGGACAAGAATAAACCACATAATGGGGTTGTTGTGAGGTCATATAACAGACCCGGCACAGAGAATATATTTAACAAATGCTTATACGTTTCCTCCTCCCACACGCCTTCCTCTTCCAGCAAGGGCAATCAGAGTAGGCTTCATGTTGGAGGTGACATTTATCTTTTGTTAAGATTCTATTTATTGGAGAGAGAGAGAGAGCGAGTGAACACGGGGTGCAGGAGGAATGGGAAGGAGCAGTAGGAGAGGGACAAGCAGACTCGGCACTGAGCACAGAGCCTGATGTGGGGCTCCATCCCACGACCCTGCGATCATGACCCGAGCCGAAATTAAGAGTCAGATGCTTAACTGACTGAACCACCAGGTGCTCCTGGAAGTGGCATTTAACCTAGACTCCAAAGGGGGGGAAGGATGTGTACAAAGTGAGATGCAAGGAATGCTTTTTCTGAATGAAAGTGTGGAGGTGGGAACGTGCGTATATGTCTGGGTAAGAGCTGGTAGCCCAGTTGGGCTGGAGTTCAGGGACCCTGCAAGCGGGAGCCGGGCGAGAAAGGCAGGCTGAGCCAGGGTCTCCAGGACCCACAGAATTCAAGAAGGAGTCCAGATGGTTCTGTAGGCAGAAGAAAGGAGCTGGGGGCTGTGAACATGCTGTGTAAACAGTAACACACCTGTTGGTACCCAAGGCTTGTAAAACTCACTTTGAATACGCTCGCCCTATGCTCCTACCCTCTGGGTTGACCCAAGAGGAAAGAGTGTTCCTGGACACAAGACCACTCTTATGGGTGGAATCCAGCCCTGCCTCCTAACATCTGGGGGACCTAGAGGATGTCTGATCTCAGCTCCAAGCCTGTAAGATGGCAACATTAGCTTCCTCCTGGGCTGGTTACATGCAACCTTGTCCAATGCATGACTGTGACGGAAGGCTACTATGAAGATAAAAGCCTGAGGGCCAGGCAGCCTGGGTCTGCGTCCCACTTTGCTGGCTGGGAACCTTGAGCTTGTGACTTTATCTCTTTGAGCTTCAGTTTCGTCGTGTACAAAAAGGCTATAAAAAACTAAATAAATTGGGCTTAGCCTAAGAGATTCGGGGTGTTGTGAGGGTAAATGTGAATTTCACACGAAAAGCATTTTCTGTTCGGAACTGCTCCTGAAACACAGAAAGCATTTTGTGCTCTCTTATTGTCATCTTTGATGTTAATGATAAAAATGATAAATTATAAAATGATAAAAATGATTACTACTAAGATATCTGTGCCTTGCAGTGTTATTCACAGTAGCCAGGATATGGGGAGAACTTGAGTGTCCCCCAATGGACGAAAGGATAAAGAATATGTGATATATACATATATGTATATGTATATTACTTTTTTTTTTTAAGATTTTATTTATTTATTTGACAGAGAGAAATACAGCCAGAGAGGGAACACAAGCAGGGGGAGTGAGAGAGGGAGAAGCAGGCCTCCCGCCAAGCAGGGAGCCCGATGCGGGCCTCGATCCCGGGTCTCCGGGATCATGACCTGAGCCAAAGGCAGTCACCCAACCAACTGAGCCACCCAGGCGCCCCTTGAATGTTCTTAAGAGAGGCGATCTTCAGAGTTCTCAACCACAAAAAAGAAACAGTAACCGTGCAATCTGATGGAGGTTGTAGCTAATACGATGGTGGTGATCGTTTTGCAAGTTATGCGTGTATCAAATCATGCATGTATGCCTTACACTTAGAGTGTTATGTGTCAATTGCAGCTTCAGCTACAATTGTAGCTGAAAAAATACTACTAAATAATTCTTCATATAAAAGCAGAAGGGCATCCTTTTCAAGAGCTTAGTTTCAAGAGTTAAAATGTGACTCCCAATCTCATGTCATGGATGAGCTAACAAGCTGAGAGCAGAAGAAAAGATTTGCCTTGGTTTCCTCATCTGCAAATGGGATTGATCCTGGAGGCTCCCCCTCAAAGTGAGGGTGATGGGACCCAAGTCAGTAAAATGCTCAGAGTAAAGCCACTCAGCCTGGGGTGCCAGCCTCTACCTCTGCCCCCACACTTGGGCAGGCTGCCCATCACCATGGGAGATATGGAACCGCCCCAGACAGCCTGGCCTTGAAGCCCAGACCTGTGGGTGCCCCCCCACGCCCGGCCACAGGCATTTTGGTCCCCGTTCCAGTGACTGTCCCGTCCTGTGGTTTCTGCCCCCCTCCCAAGCCTTGGCCCGGGATAAAAGGCTGAGGAGGAGGCTGGGAAGTGAGGGGATGCAGGGTGGGGGTGCGGGAGCAGACGGCAGAGCTGGGCCTGGTGATCTCAAGGCGGAGCTGGACTCTGGGGGGGCGGGGCTGGGTCCTGGGAGCCCCAGGAAAGAGGCAGGAACCTGTGCTGCCACCACTTAGGGCCGGGGAAACCAGACGGCAGGCTGATCTGGCCCAGCAGGTCCCCCAGGTCAGCGAGTTCACACTGTGGGAACTTGGAGAAGTCACCTGCTCCAGCGGGGCCTCAGTTTCCCCGTTTGTGAAAGGAGAGAACTGGATGAGAAGACTCCCGGCGTCTGTTTCATTGTTCTGAGTGTCTATTGCTCTGACTTCTGTCTCTGTCGCCTCCCCTCCGCCGTCTATCCCCCTTTGCTTCTTAGCAGTGCCATCTTCCTCTCTAGTTCTCTGTGTCTCTCCACTTCTCCCAGCCACTCACCGCATTTCTCTGTCCCCCCGTGCTGGTTCCCCTCCCCTCCCTTGTGTTCCAGCTTCCATTATGAGCCATGGGCGGGGCCCTTTGGTGCCTCCACATTGACTGAGAGTGCCTTCTATGCCAGACCCCGTCCTCAGGGCTAGGGTCCAGCAGAGCATAAGAAATGGTGGGGTTCGGGGCTTCCTCAAGGAAGTTCTGAAGTGGCCGGTCATGTTCCCAGCCACCAGCTCTGTCCCTGGGTCACAGTATGGAGGGGAGATTCTACGGGCAGATCAGGGAAAAGCAAGGGAGGAATCTGGGCCAAATGTGGGCAAAGGGACAGGACTCAAGCCTTGAACATTCAACTCACGAGAACACAGCCCCCCCGCCCCCGCCTCTACCCTGCCTTCTGGGGTGGCGGGCAGAAAGTGAGGCCGGAGCCATGGTCAGATAGCGTGAGAATGAAGCAGGCAGGCTCCCCAGGCCAGCCTGCTGGGAGCAGCTCCTGGCTCGGACCTCATTGTCAGAGAGCTCTCTTGGCTCATCTGTGAAATGGGTCCTGAGAGTTCGTGGGTAGAGCGCACGTGTGGCCACGCACGGGGAACACTCCACTGGTGGGCTTTTGACATCACACTCACATCTGCTGCTCCTTGTCACCCAAGTACCCCGCCCCCCGGGGCTCCCCTTTCCTCTGCCCCAGGACTGGCAGCCAGCGGGGGCCCCATGGGCCCAGCACAGCTTGGGTATTAGACAAAGGCCTCCGGCTAGGGGCCCGGCCGGGGGTGCGGTGTGGTGGCAGCTGGCCATGGTTTCTGCTGCGCGAGCTGGCGTCACAATGAAAAGTGCTGCCCTGCCCAGTAACCCAGGCCAGGTCAGGGCCCCGGGGCGCTCCGGGCCTGGAGCGGATGCGCTGAGCCAGCTCCTGCTTTGTGCCATAGACCGTGGGTCCCGGTGCCTGCCAGACTATAAAATGGGGGGTCGGCCCCCACTCGCCCACTGCACCAGCCCGCCCGCCTGACCTCCTGCCTGTCCTGCAGGAGGAGTAGCAGGTCCCCAGGTAAGAGGGGGACCCAGCAGCTGCTGAGAGCCGGAGGGGAGGGGAGAGGAGTGGGGAGGCGGGGG
>PITA01033151.1:0-13092 GCA_004023965.1 Spilogale gracilis | reverse complement strand
GATTACTAACTTATGTACAAACTTGAGAAAAGGAAAGAGAGGTAAATAATTAATTTCCCCATTGTGTAGAAAAAAGAAATATATGTTTAGGTATACAAACCACATCCAGACAAAAGTATGGAAACTGTAAATAAAAACTGGAATGTGGAAGTTATCATTTGAAATACTAGGAAAATCAAATGCTAAGAGAGACTCAGTTGGGAGCTTATTATAATACTTACAACAGGTAATTAGAACAACATAGATAAACTAAGTTATTTTAAAGGAATGCATTCAGGAGGAAGAATATAAAAAAGAGAAGAACAACTTTCACAAGTGATTTCTACACCAACTACACAGTTTTAATTTCATTTTACTCCAGTATATTCAGAGTATTCGGGGTAGGAATGCTTTCTCAGATGAGCAAAGATAACTCTATTTATTATAAATCCCTGGGGCCAGTAATACCTGCTTCTCAATTTGAATGATTTAGTTTTGCTTTTGTTTCCCTTGCCTTTGGAGATAAATATTTAGAAAAAGGTTACCATGACTAAAGTCACTGCCTGTGTTCTCTTCTGGGATTTTTATAGTTTCAAGATTCACATTTAGGTTTTTAATCCATTTTCATTTATTTTGGAATAGAAGATATTTGCAAATGATATATACAATAAAAGTGTTAATATTCAAAATATATAAAGAACTTAAAACTCAATACCAAAAAGCAAACAATCCAATTAAAAAACAGAGGATATGAATGGACATTTTTCCAAAGAAGATACAGACATATGAAAATATGCTCAATATCACTAATCAACAAAGAAAGACAAATCAAAACCACAATGAGATATCACCTTATACCTGTCAGAATGGCTAAAATCAAAAAGACAAGAAAAAACAAGTGTTGGCAAAGATGTGGAGAAAAAGAACCCTTACACACTGTTGGTAGGAATGTAAATTGGTATAGCCACTGTTGACTACAGTATGGAGGTTCCTCAAAAAATGAAAAATAAAAATGTTATAGGATCCAATAATTCCACTCCTAGGTAGTTACTCCAAAAAAACGGAAAGTGCTAATTCAAAAAGATATATATATATACACACACACACTCCTCTACATTTGTTGCAGCATTGTTTATAACAGCCAAGATACGGAAGCAACCTACATGTCCACTGAAAGACAATTCACAACACTCACCATAGCACATACCCTCCCCAATGTTCATAACCCAGCCACGCCATCCCTCTCATCCCCCTCCCGTCCAGCAACCCTCAGTTTGTTTCTAAGATTAAGAGCCTCTTATGGTTTGTCTCCCTCTCTGGTTTCATCTTGTTTCATTTTTCCCTCCCTTCCCCTATGACCTTCTGTCTTGTTTCTCAAATTCCTCATATCATTGAGATCATATAATAATTTTCTTTCTCTGATTGACTTATTTTGCTTAGTATAATAGCCTCTAGGTTCCATCCATGACATTGCAAATGGCAAGATTCTGTGTTTTTAATGGCTGCATAATATTCCACTGTGTATATATACCACATCTTCTTTATCTACTCATCTGTTGATGGACATCTAGACTCTTTCCATAGCTTGGCTATTGTGGATATTGCTGCTATAAACATTGGGGTGCAAGTGCCCCTTTGGATCACATTTGTATCTTTAGGGTAAATACCCAGTAGTACAATTGTTGGGTCCTAGGGTAGTTCTATTCTGAACCTTTTGAGGTACCTCTATACTGTTTTCCAGGGTGGCTGCACCAGATTTCATTTCCACCTCCGTTTCATTTTTAATTTCACAGAGCCTTTGTCAGATCTTACAGTTATATATCATTTTAACATACAAACTATTTCTTTTTTTAACTAAATGTCCAGGAATCTTAACATGTCCCTTAACATTTCTCTAGCCCTTCGATATTAATGTTCATAAAATGTGGTCTGATCACCAAAGCTGGAGTCAGTCACTTAGCCCCAGATCACATTTCGAGAAAGTCATGTTGACAAAGGCAAGAATCAAACCTGGATCTTGGCCTGTTTCCAGAGATTGGGATGGGCCACCTTATAATTACACAGCCTCAGATTTAAAGAAAAAAAAATCAGGGGCACCTGGGTGGCTCAGTTGATTGAGCGACTGCCTTGGGCTCAGGTCATGATCCCGGAGACTGGGGATCGAGTCCCACATGGGGCTCACTGCTCGGCGGGAGGCCTGCTCTCTCTCTCTCACTCCCCCTGCTTGTGTTCCCTCTCTGGCTGTGTTCCTCTCTGTCAAATAAATAAAATCGTTAAAAAAAATAAGAAAGAAAAAAAAATCAGGAGATAATGTTTTACTTTAAGAGATGTTGTGTTGAGTTTTTAAAACATTTTTATTAAGGTACAACCAACATTCAATAAAATGCCCTAATTTCAAGTTCACCTCAACTGGTACATATTCATATGTTTATAAACTAGCACCCAGATAAGACAAAGAACACATCTAACACCCTAGAAAGTTATCTCATGATCCTTCACAGACAATAACCACCACTACCAGAAGCTACCACTGTAATGATTTCTATCATCACTGATTAGTTTTGTCTATTCCTGAATGCAATATAAATGAACCATATATAGTATATTCTTTTATTTGAATTTTCTTTCTCAACATAGTATCTGTGGGACTATCCATGTTGTTGTACAAAACAGTGACTTTTTCTTGTTTGTTGCTGTGTAGTATTTTGCCATATGAATTATTTTATGAAGCATTTGTCCATTTTTCTGTGGGCAATCATTTGAGAGTTGCTGGCAGGTTTTGACTACTATTAATAAAGCTGCTATGGACATTCTTGCACATGTCTTTGGTAAACATACGTGCTTATTTTTCGTAATCAAATATCTGGGAGTAGACCTGCTGTTTCATGGGTTATTTATATATTTCGCTGTAGTAGATAGTGCCAAAAACTTTCCCAAGTGGTTGTACCAATTTTCACCTCTACTATCATGCCTATTACCACTTGAAAAGGATGATGTTATGAAAATAAAATATGAAATTAGGTGATAGATATTATACATAATATTCCAGAGAAAGAGAAAAGAGGAGAGAATGGGCTATCCACACAAGCTTTAAACAATCCTAATGAAAATTATTCTGAATATTTTCTTGTTCATTCCTTTCTTAGATATAATTCATACAACTACATCTAGAGCCAATCATAAACACTGACAGCAAGATCTATCTGCTGTAATTTGTGTATTTTCTAAATCATGCCATAATCATTCTACTTTTCCAATCAAAACTCAACACATCAATTTCACATAAAATATAAGTATATTATGTGTATTTGGCAGGAACACAGCTCTAGCTCTCTAAATAAATGGAAAGTTCTTATATTTAGATATACATGGTTCCTGACGATGTAAACTGCCTTCAATTCAGATTAGATTCAAAACCTTTTAATCTACAGATTATAAAGTGATTCTCCTGAGTGTTTGATGAGATGTTATGGAATACTAAACTCAATCCTATATTATCCACCAAACTTTACCCTACCTCCCACCTCTCATTTCACTCTGCCCCACCTTGATGGTTGAAAATTCATGTATATATGTACCAACAGTAAAAAGGAAGAACAAAAAGGAATTAGTTTTATGTGAGAACAGAAAAGCTAATCACATGTATGTTATGAAATCAGGGAAGCTAAAATACTGGCCATCTCCAAAAATCATCTCAGTTGTCCTGGCCATAACTATGGATATTTGTACCCCCACCCTCTGTGACTCCTAATGAGATACAGATGGAATTATATGGGTTGGGTAGGGTAATGCACTAGGCCACTATTACAAAGCACTGTAAAGCCTGAATTAGATAATCAACTTATCTAGTAATGTTTAAGCAAAGAATAGTATACAAAGTATGAGTGTTTTTTTTTAAAAACACTTTATTTGAGAGGGGGAGAGAGAGGGGGGGAGGGAGAAATGAGCATGAGCAGGGGAGGAAGAGAAAAAGAAGCAGACTCCTGGCCAAGCCGAAGGCAGATGCTTAACTGACTGACCTACCCAGGCACCCAAAGTTCCAAAGTATGGGAGGAAAAGAAATTCAGAAGTCCTAAATATCTTTCCAAGTTAAAGTGCATCATTGTAGAAAACACTGAAAGGGAAAAAAGCCTCAAAGTTTTACGGGATGAAAGATACCAAAGTTACACTCAAGCAGCAGTCTTTATCCTTCTCTCTCGCTCTCTCTCTCTTCCTCTCTCTCTGAAGATAAGGCTGAGGAGAGATAGCTAATTGCCTTCTGACTACTTGCCTTTGGACCCATTTGAGCAAGTCATCATATACTCTTTAAAAAAAACAACAACAGATAAATTTCCTGCCTCATCCAAAAGTCAAGATGGTGGAAAATAAAACAGTAAGAATACATAGACAGTTTCCTAGAGCCTGCTCTTTACCCACACCTGTGCATAGCAAGCTCAACATACCTGAATTAAAATATGGGTCCTAAAACCCAGGAATTCAAGCCATCTGTTGCTAGAAGCCCTTAAAAACACCTAAGGATGATATTTTCCAGGACACAAAGGGAAATTTCTTTCTCCCTCCTTTCTCTCCTCTTTGTCGTATCAAGCCCCTTCTGATTTACTCATAAAAGAAACATAAAAATGATGTCAGCAAGACAGTGGAATAGAAAGCCACAGCCCACATTCTCCCACTGAAACACTGACTTAACAATAATAAATGCAACAAAATAACTTTATGAAAATTCCCAATTTGGGTTGGGAAGTTGAAGTACCCCCTAGTGAGCACAAAGCCAAGAAGAGCCTCACTGAAACAAGCAACAGGAGTAATTTCACTTGATCCACATCATTCCCTCCCCCAAGCCTATGCAAGTGAGTGCCAGAGAGGACACCCTCACTTGTGATACTGCCCTTCAGTGGAAAAAAGAAGAGTAGAGCATGTATTCACAGAGCTGCCCAAGAGTCTGATTTCAGTCTCACCTCATTTGGAGCACTGAAGGAACTGGAATCATTTGGATTCCTGGGAACTGCTGAGAACAAAGAATCTTGGAGCTGGGGGAAGGGACCTGTGGCTGGCATGGCTCAACATGACCAAGAGAAGACACCCAACTTGATGCTTCTCCCTCTGGAAGAACAGAAAAGAGTGGAATATGTATCCAGCATTCTAGCTTTACCAAGAGCTGCCTGAGGGAATAATATTGGTCCCACCTGACTAAGGACATTGATGGGACAAGGATACTTTGGATGTCTAATGCCCACTGAGAACAAGGTAGGGAAGCTTATGGATACAAAACTAGAGAACGTAAAGAGGTACAGACAAATACCAAAGGGAGTGAGATATTATGAGTTCCTTAGGGAAAAAAAAAAGCAAACCTCTCTAATTAAGAAATTGCTCGCTGAGGCCCAGAGACATTGCAGCCTTCCATAAAAGGCTTCAAAGACCCCCAGAATCGCTAGAATGACTAATGGGATTTTCTCTGTACAGTGTCAGTTGATAAAGCCTGAGAGAGGTGACTGTTCTTTCAAATGCATGGATCCCAAAGCAAAGCCATAAGATAAAGAAACAAGGAAACATGAACCAATGAAAGGAATAGAATAATTCTCCAGACACCAACCCTAAAGAAAGGTAGATATATTATCTGAAAAATAATTCCAAACAGCCATAATAATGATGTCCTATGAGCAAAGAAAACGATGGTATAAACAAAATGTGAGTATCAATAGGGATATAAAACATAATGGAGAAGCAAAAAGAAAATTTGGAGCTGAAGAGCACAATAAATGAACTGGAAAAATAAAAGAAGAAGAAGAAGAAGAAAAAGAAATGACCAGAGGGGCTCCAAATCAAACTCGATCAGGCAGAAGAAAAAATCAACAAACTTACAGAAGGGGATCTGAAACATCTGGGCAGAAGAGCAAAAACTTAAAGAATGTGAGAGATTAAAGAAAGCCTAAATGACTTATGAGACACCATGATGTACACCAATATACATATTATAGGCATTTCAGGAGAGAAATAGACAGAGTTTACTTAAGGAACAAATAGCCAAAGACTTCTCAAATCTAGTATATCCAAATTAAATAACCCAAAGAAAGCCATATTAGGACATACTATAATCAAATTTTCCAAAAAAAAGAGAAAGAGAGAGAGAGAGAGAGAGAGAGAGAGACAGAGAGAGAGAGAATTTTGAAAGCAGCAAGAGAAAAGCCACTCATTATGTACAAGGGTATTTCCCCCTATCCCCACCATATGGCTAGTGGCAGGTATCTCAACAGAAGCCCTGCAGGCCACAAGGGAATGGGATGATATACTCAAAGTGCTTGCTGAAAGAAAAAAAGAAAAAAAATGCCAACTATAGAAAAAACTATAACTGGTAACAATTTCTTCAAAAATAAAAACGAAATAAATTCTTTCTCAGATTAAAAATTGCTGAGGGAATTTATCACCTTGCCTTATAAGAAATACTAAAGAAGTCCTTTATGTTGAAAATAAATGACATTAAACAACAACACAAAAGCATTGTAAAGTAAAAAACTCTCTGGTTTGGGACACCTGGGTGGTGCAGTCAGTTAGGCATCCAGCTTCTGGCTTCAGCTCAGGTCATAATCTGAGGGTTATGAGACTGAGCCCCATGGCAGGCTCTGTGTTCAGCATGGATTCTGCTTAAGACTCTCTCTCCCTGGGGCACCTGGATGGCTCAGTTGGTTGGGCAGCTGCCTTTGGCTCAGGTCATGATCCCGGAGACCTGGGATCGAGTCCCACATTGGGCTTCTTGCTGGGGAGAAGCCTGCTTTTGTCTCTCTCACTCCCCCTGCTTGTGTTCCCTCTCTGACTGTGTTTCTCTCTGTCAAAATAAATAAAATGTTAAAAAAAAGACTCTCTCTCCCTCTTCCTCTATCCCTCCCTGCTGTGCACACACCCAATCTCTCACAGTCTCACCCTAAAATAAAAATAAATAAGTCTTAAAAAACATCACTGTTTTTTTAGACAAGTTCCGAATACTATAATACTGTAAAATTTTTATGTGACTGAAATTGACTTATCACCTTAAAATAGACTGCTATGACTATATGACGCTTTATGTAATCCCCATAGTAACCACAAAGGAATACCTATAAAACATAAGCAAAAGAAAATGAGGAAAAAAATCAAAACATGTCACTAACAAATAAAAAGTTTATGAAAGACAAAAGAAAAACACAAAGCAAGAGAGAAAGAGGGATGAGAAAAGGTATAAGACAGATGGAAAACATTAACAAAATAACATTAACTGCTATTTCAGATATAAGTAGATCAAACTTCCAAATAAATATACTCAGAGTGACTAAATGGACCAAAACAAAAAAGAAAAATAAAACAAGATCCAACTACATGTTGTCTACAAGATCTATACTTTTGGATTACAGACACACCTGGGCTAAAACCAAGGGGATGGAAAAAGACACTCCACGCAGATGGTATCTAAAACAGAGCAAAGGTGGCAATACTTAGACAAAATAGACTAAGTCAAAAACTCAAATGAGACAAAGAAGAACATGATGTAATGATAAAAATTCAATTCACCGGCAAGACACAATAATTACAAATACATAGCACTCAACATCATTGCACCCAAATATGTGAATCAAACACTGACAAAACTGAAGGGAGAAGTAGTAGACATAGAAACAGAATACACAATAATAGTAAAATATTTCAATATTCTACTTCCAATAATGAATAGAACACCCAGACAAAAGACAAGAAAGGGAACACAGAACTTGAACAACACTACACCAAATGCACCTAACAGAGATATACAGAAAACTCTACCACACAGCAGCAGAATACACATTCTTTGGGTGCAAATGAAACATTCTCCAGGACAGATCACATGTTAGGTCAAAAAACAAATCCTAACAAATTTAAGAAGACTGAAATCAGGGGCGTCTGGGTGGCTCAGTTGGTTGGGCCGCTGCCTTCGGCTCAGGTCATGATCCTGGAGACCAGGGATCAAGTCCCACATCGGGCTCAGTAGGAAGCCTGCTTCTCCCTCTCTCACTCCCCTTGCTTGTGTTCCCTCTCTGGCTGTGTTTCTCTCTGTCAAATAAATAAAATCTTTAAAAAAAAAGACTGAAATCATACCAAATATATCTCCCAACCACAACATAATGAAATTAATGGTAGGAGGAAAAGTGGAAAAGTCACAAATATGTGGAAATTAAACAACATGCTCTTGAACAACAATTTGTTCAATCATTGACTCAAAAAAAGAAACCAAAAGAGATATTAGAAAATATCTTGAGATAAACAAAAACTAAAACACAAGATACCAAAATTTATGAGATATGGCAAAATACTAAGTCTTTTGGAATAAAGTATTGCAAATAAACAAGCTAATGTTATTCATTTAAAAACTAGAAAAGAACCAACTGAGCCTAAAACTACAGGAACAAGAGAAAAATTCTAATTTAAATAATCCCTAAGATAGAGTGGAAGTAAATGAAATAAAGAAGAGTAAAAAAAGTCAAGAAAATTAAGAGTTGATTTTTTAAAGCAACCAAAATGAAATAACTTCAGCTATATTAGCTATGAAAATAGGGAGAAGATTCAAATAAATAAAACTAGGAAGGAAAGAGGAGACATTACAACTAATACCACAGAAATACAAACATCATAAGAGACTGTAATAATTATACATTAACAATTTTGATAACTTAGAAGAAATTGATAAATTTCTAAACTATACAACCTACTGAGACTGAATCATGAAGAAACAGAAAATGTAAACAGACCTATAACTCATAGAATATTGAATCAGTAATCAAAAACGTCCCAACATAGAAAAGGCTAAGACCAGGTATCTTCACTGGTGAATTCTACCGAATACTTGAAGAATTAATGTCAATCTTTCTCAAACTCTTACAAAAAACTGTAGATGAAGGAATACTTCCAAATATTTCCAAAAACTTTTTATAAAGCCAGCACTGCCCTAATACACAGGCCAAAAAAAGACACCCCAGGGGAAAAAAAACAAAAACAAACTAAAGGTTCATGATGAATACACTTGCAAAAATTTTGTATTATTGTTGAATATAGATGCAAAAATCCTCCACAAATGAATAACAAATTGAATTCAAAAGCAATATAAAAAGATCCCCAAAAGTCATATATCATGACACAGTGGAATTTATCCTTGAGATGCAAAGATGCTTTAACCTTTGAAATTAGTCAATACAACACACAGTAACAGAATAAAGAATAAAACTCACATGAACATCTCAATATTTGCAAAAAAAACTTAACATTCTTTCATAATAAAAACACCAAATTAAAGGAGGTATTTACCTCAACATAATCAATGTCACATATGACAAGACCACAGTTAACATTTTAATCAGTGGAGAAAAACCAAAAGCTCTTCAATATCAGGAATAAAACAAGGATGCCCACTCTTGACACTTCTATTCAATATAATATTGGAAGTATTAACCAGAGCACCATGAGTAATAAAATGCTAAGGATTAAACTTAACCAAGGAGGTGAAACACTTGAAATTTGGAAACCATAAAACACTGCTAAAAACAACAACAACAACAACAACAATAACAAACCACTAAAGAAATCACCAACAAGTAGATACATCTCATGTTCATGGACTGGAAAACTCAATAATGCAAAAATTTCCCTACCACCCAAAGTGACCCATAGTTTCAATGTAATCCCTATCAAAATCTCAACAGCCAGTCACAGAAGGACAAATATTGCATGATTCCACCTTTATGAAATATGTAAAGTAGTCAAACTCCTAACATCAGAAAGCAGAAGGATGGCTGCCAGAGTGGGAGTGAGAGGGAAATAGGGAGTAGTTGTTCAATGGGCACAGTTTCTCTCATGCAACGTGAGGAAGTTCTAAATATCTACAATACAACACTGTTGCTTGTAGTTAACTATACTCTACATACACTTAAAATGTTTAACAGGTTAGATCTAATGTTTTTTTTATAATACAAAAATACCACAGAAAGAAAAAGAAAAATTTAAACTCTCAGAAAGATAAAGCAATCACTGTCCATTACAAAAAGATCATCCTGAAATAAGAAACATACCACAGAGTACATCTTAAGGAAATGGTAGGTCTATGAAGTTGAAATAATCCATGTGGGGCCAAAGAAATAAATGTTTTGTTCCTTGTGGATCAATCACAACAAGAGCATAAAAGTGAACAATACTAGGAAATGGTAATCTTATAGGATAAGCACTTCAAGGTGGAATTTAACCATTTCTCAAGAAAGACATAGGAAATTTGTCAAACAATGCAAATACAAATTGCATGAGTTGAGGCTTCTATAATACAACAATACGTTAATCACAATCTAATAGTTACTAAAAAAGGCAAGTGCAAAAAAGCCCTTATATTCCCCTAAGTACAATTTCAAAAACTACATTTTAAAAGATGGCTATTGTACAGTATGTTTGTGAACTGAATAGACACACACATTACTTACATTCTTTCTTTGAGTGTGCCTGAAGAAATATTTGGAAAGATTTCAAATTTAATTTTTTTTAGGACTGGACATTTTTGCTAGAAGAATTTTTTTACCCCCTTTAAAGCACAGCTACTCTTTCATGTATAATCAAAAATTTTTAGATCGAATGCACATACTAAAATTACCTACACAAATTCTCTGAAGCAAGCACTGCCCAGACATACTCAATTAAATTTATATTTTAGGATATAAAATGGTAAGTAAAATATTACCATGAAAAATATGTTTTAATAACGAAATATATCTAGCATCAAAAGAATTTTAATACTAATCTTATAACGTATTTAAAAAACCATGTATGTCGATTATTTTTCCATAAAATTGGGAAACGAATACAAATTCTTCTGATCAAGATGAGAAAAGTCAATGCAGCCTTACTGTGAGAAACATGAAAAGAATAACTGTGATGATCATTTGTACTTGCTCTACTGCCTTTTTAGAAGTCTGATTAAAGAAAATGCTTGATTTCTATCCCTTCTTAAATGATCTAAAAAATAAATTTAAATGTTTTTTCTGTACGAAAGCTCCCAAACAAATATGAAGAAAATAGAGAAATAAATTTGTTTTCTAGGCCACAATCAGTTAGAAATGTTTCCATTTTTTTTTAAGATTTTATTTATTTGAGACAGAGAGAGGGCATAGGAGACTGAGAGAAGCAGCAGGCTCTCTGCTGAGCAGGAAGCCTAATACAGGGCTGGATGTCAGGACCCTGAGATCATGACCTTAGGTGAAGGTAGATGCTCATCAACTGAGCCACCAAGGCACCCCAAAATGTTTCTATCAAATGTGAAGCAACATATTTTTGGAGCTTTTTTATGTAAAGTAGAAAAAAAAGCCTTTCCATTTTATGTGAATATTATTTTTTAGGCATATTATATATTAAATGCTTATAATAGTACAAATAACTCCCCCCACAATAATAACATAAGCATGTCTATATCATAATATGATTAATATTTTCCAAAAACGGGAGCTTTTCCTTACCCAAGAATTATTAGAAACACAATTACATTTCATGGAATGATATAAAAATAATTGAGTAGGGGCGCCTGGGTGGCTCAGTTGGTTAAGCGGCTGCCTTCGGCTCAGGTCATGATCCCGGAGACCCGGGATCGAGTCCCACATCGGGCTCCCTGCTCGGTGGGAAGCCTGCTTTTCCTTCTCTCACTCCCTCTGCTTGTGTTCCCTCTCTGGCTGTATTTTTCTCTGTCAAATAAATAAAATCTTAAAAAAAATTGACTAATAAGTACTACAGTTTCAAATATTCTCTCACCGAGGGTAGAAATTTAAGTCTCTCTCAAGTGCAATTTTCAACATTTTTCCAGAGCTTTAACAGTGTTAGTAATTTGACATTTGTTTTTGAAAAAAATCAGGAATTGCCAGTTAGAATTCTGTATAAGAATATTTTGATAGCAGAAAAACTTAGTAATGAACAAAAAAATTCAACTGATGAATGGATAAAAAAGCACACATGCTCACGCACACACACAATGGAATATTAGTCATCAAAAAGAATGAAGTCTTGCCATTTGTAATGACATGGATGAAGCTAGAGTGCATTATGCTAGGCAAAATAAGTCAGAAAAGAACAAATACTGTAAGTTCACTCATATGTGGAATTTAAAAGATTGAACAGATGAACACAAGAGAAAAAGAGAGAGGCAAACCATAAAACAGACTCTTAACTATAGAGATCAAATTGAAGGTTAATGGAGGGAAGAGAGGTGGTGGATAGACTAAGTGGGTGATAGGTATTAAGGAGGGCACTTGTGAAGAGCACTAGGTGTTATGTGTAAGTGATGAATCATTAAATTCTAGCCCTGAAACCAACACTACACAAAATATTAACTAACTAGAATTCAGATAAAAATTTTTTAAAAAAGATGGGGCGCCTGGGTGGCACAGTTTGTTAAGCGACTGCCTTTGGCTCAGGTCATGATCCTGGAGACCCAGGATGGAGCCCCGCATTGGGCTCCCTGCTCAGTGGGAAGCCTGCTTCTCCCTCTCTCACTCCCCCTGCTTGTGCTCCCTCTCTGGCCGTGTTTCTCTCTGTCAAATAAATAAAATCTTAAAAAAAAATTTTTTTAAAGAAATACACTAAACACACAAAAGGAAAATTATTAAATGAATTATCTTAGGAGATTCTCTGCTATCGTGTTAATAGAGGATGAAAATTAGATGTAAAAATAATAGAATATACAATGGTATGAAAAGAGAGTATGAAGCTATATATACAATGTTATCCTCATTTAGGCACATGAATAAGCTCTCAGACACACTGAAATAAAAAAAAATAAAGACTGGAATGAAAAAGACAAAAAACTCACTAACAAGAGTAATAATGATCATGTGTGGTTTACATATATTCTTATTTTTTATGTGTCTTTATTTTCTTCCAAAACCATTATAGACATGCTGCAATTGAAAAAGAAAAAGCAACAAAAAAAGAAGTATGATATTTCCCAACTATAGATTTTCTTAAGTAATTGTTTCTAATAACAAAATTCATTCAGAATAAATGAAACACAAAAATACATGCTCACCTCCATTCTAACATGATAGATAATTTGAAACCAAATATAACTACACTGGTATAAATAGGAAGGTC
>PITA01033150.1:0-13064 GCA_004023965.1 Spilogale gracilis | reverse complement strand
TGGAGATTCCTTAAAAAATTAAAGATAGAGCTACCCTATGACCCTGCAATTGCACTACTGGGCATTTACCCCAAAGATACAGATGTAGTGAAAAGAAGGGCCATATGCACCCGAATGTTCATCGCAGCAATGGCCACAATTGCCAAACTGTGGAAAGAGCCAAGGTGCCCATCAACAGATGAATGGATAAAGAAGATGTGGTACATATATACAGTGGAATACTATGCCTCCGTCAGAAAGGATGAATATCCAACTTTTATAGCAACATGGACTGGAGTGGAAGAGATTATGCTGAGTGAAAAAAACCAAGAAGAGAAAGTCAAGAATCGCATGGTTTCACTTACTTGCGGTGCATGAGGGGCAAACTGGAGGACAGTGGGAGAAGGAAAGCAAATGGGAACTAGGGTAATCTAGGGAGGGAAGCGAAACAACAGAGACTTTGGACACTGAAACAAACTGAGGGACTTGGAGGGAGGGGGGTGGAGGGATGGGAGAGCCTGGTGGTGGGTACTGGGGACACCTAAAGCATGGAGCACTGGGTGTGGGGAATGGGGAATGAATCTTGAAACACTGGAAAAAAAATTTAGTAACAATAAAAAAAAAATCTTTGAGATATATATATATATATATATAAAGAAGATGTGGTGTATATATATGATGGAATACTGTGCAGCCATCAAAAAGAATGAAATCATGGCATTTGCAACAAAGTGGATGGAACTGGAAGGTATTATGTTGAGCGAAATAAGTCAATCAGAGAAAGACAATTATCATACGATCTCTCTCATATGAAAAATTTGAGAGACAGGGCAGGGGTTTGTAGGGTGTAGGGAGGGAAAAATTGAAAGAATGTGGGACTGGGGAGGGAGATAAACCATAAGAGATTCTTTATTTCAGGAAACAAACTGAAGGCTGCCAGGGGATGGTGGGGAGGGATAGGGTGGCTGGGTTATGGAAAAAAATAAAAAATTAATAGAAAAAAGACATGCTAAGTTGAGAGGGAAAGGTTGATTAAATTTGATACATATATATGTAAATTTTATATATGTATAAAACTTTGTGACTTTATAAATATATAAAGCCTCTTTCTTTCCATATCATGAATCTTCTTTCTTTCCACATCATGAATCTTCTTTCTTTCCATATCATGAATCCTTTATTTGCTAGAATTTGGCATTGGCATTTGCCATTTGGAATTTTCTTTATAATACAGTATATTGTTAACTTTGTTTTAATATCTTAAAATATAGTTCAAAATAAACTTTGTGTTTCTTGAGTTCTGGATATACATATAAAAACTAATGGAGATTACAATATGCATTAAATGAATACTTGATCAGTTGCTTGTTAATCCGGAGTGAATTTTATAGAGTTCCTAACATTAAGAATTTCAGAGTAACTATAGTAACAACCCAAAATTACTTCCAAAATTTATTAGTATTATATTTTAATCTATATATGCATATATGCAAATAGTAGTTTGCGTAGTGTCAATAGCACTGAAGTAATGTCTGGTAAAGGCAATAAAGTAGGAAAAACAAAACTGTTCTTAGGCTTTTAGAGTTCTCTTTAGAACTGTCTGATGCACTGCAGCATAACATATATCATCTTTTGCAAAGGCATCAGTCATATTCTTAAATAGGCTATTTGCCAAGTTCATTTCAGTAGTGCTACCATGAACTGAAATTGGAATTTACTACTTGGCCTATATATTATATAGATTTTCTAAAATGTTATTTCAAGCATGTAACCCTAGAGGTCACTCAATTTAACTGTCCCCCAAAGTTATAATAATTGATTACAGTAGAAATCAAATGGGTAGCAAATGAAACTCATAACCACAACTGAACTCCATTAAATGCATTCACAATGTCAAAGCCAATTGCTTCTGGCAGTGCTCTTCCTGTTATCCTGTTGATCAAAAGGTAATGGGAAGTGACAAGCAATATCACAAACACTCCGTCGTAAACAAAATATTCTTCAGACACTTAAGTGACCATGGTGATAGCCTGTTTTCATAATAGTCAAATCCAGCTGTCTTTTACAGTTTTCAGAAACATGCCTATGTTTTATAGGAGTAAATCTTCCCCTAAGGACTTTGACTATAAGCTAGTAAGGTACTCAGAAGAAAGCAAAATTCTATGTACAGAATCAATGTAAGGAGCTCATTTCCATATACAACATAAGCTGTTTATATGACTGTTCTTTCTTATTCCTCACATAAATAAAGATGGTGTCAATTCATTAAGCCTCTTCTCAGTCTACAGCATATACATTCAGGATTTTATGAATTTACAATGATTTTGCTGCTCAAAATAACCTGTGCTCTGTTCTTGCCACTGGCTATCTCATCATTTTCATGATTTGCCTCAAATAAACTTTCCCTCTATTGCTTTCCCTAAACTTTTGCACTCCCGAACACAGGTAATTGACCTTTTATTTGTGCTTATATATTTTGTTTAAGATCTGTGGTGTAATAAACCGTATATCTCAGTCTTGTAATTCAAGGCATATCATATTCAGTATATGTGAAACTGACCTCAATGTTTCATCCTTTCCAAGCCACACTGCTCATACTCTTGAATCAGCTATGTAAGTAATTGGAATTACCATCGATTTTTCTCAACCACGAAGTCAGGAACTTAGAAATTTTTAATAAATAAAAAACACTATGCTTCACCATCTATTGCCTTTGTACACTTAAAATCTTGTCAGTACTTCATTAAAAAATGTCCTAACCCTCATAACTTTTAAAAAAAAAGATTCTATTTATTTGACAGAGAGAAACACAACGAGAGAGGAAACACAAGCAGTGGGAGTGAGAGAGGGAGAAGCAGGCTTCCCATTCAACTGGCAGCCCAATGCGGGGCTTGATCCCAGGACTCCAGGATCATGACTTGAGCTGAAGGCAGAGGCTTAACCAGTGAGCCATCCAGTCTGCCCTCCCCCCCTGCCATAACTTCTCTGTGTTAACTCTGCCACCAGTATCAAATATCTATGGGCTTATCATGAGCCTCCTTTCTAACGGGTCTGTCTGAAAAATGTCTCTCTTTATTTCACTATTTTGTTATTGATATTTTCCCAATAAACTAATATGATTGATGGCATCCTCAGTAAGTCTAAAAATATCAAGGTATTCATGGATTCCTCATTGCCTAAAAAGACTAATTTTTTTCTTTACATAACAAAAAATCAACATCCTTTCATATATCCAACCTAAACAATTAACCACCTCTCTTCTCGATACTTACTTGTGGTACATACACTCTCCTTTTCATTACTCTACAGATTAAATTATTCATGCATGTATCCAACAGATATTTACTGAGGGCTCGCTGTGTGCTAGGCATTGTTTTAGACCCAAAAGTTGTAACAGTGAACCCAATGCACCACTCATCAGACTTGACTTTATCTTTAATGTCCCTCAGAAGCTACTCAAATGTCACCTCCTAATTCAGGTCTTTTTTGACTACTCTGTTTAAAATTTAACCTCCAGAAACACACTTTCTTTCTCTCTTCCTGATTCAGGTTTTTCCCCATAGCTCTTTTAATTCTAAAGCCATTATATCTTATAGAACTTTTGTTTATAATCTCTCACTTTTATCGAGTAAGCTCAGGAAGGGCTGAGATTTTTGTCCTCTACAAGTCAGTAAATAGAGTGAACAGCTCTAATATGTGAATTATCCTCTAAAATAAAGTGAATCTTACATAACTGAAGCCAGTATTTTATAGTCCAGTTAACTGCTGTCCAAGTGGAGTTCTTCCCACATTGTCAATCCTAAATGATCTTAGTTTTGTTTTATTAACAAAGATTTATGTAAATCCCCACGGTGCAGCTTCTATAATCC
The DNA here is from genome assembly GCA_004023965.1 of Spilogale gracilis. Lineage (NCBI taxonomy): Eukaryota > Metazoa > Chordata > Mammalia > Carnivora > Mephitidae > Spilogale > Spilogale gracilis. Next base: position 9,216 of record PITA01033150.1, on the reverse strand, counting down.
AATTATATTCATTTCATAGGTCAAGTCCTGCCTCAAATAACCTCTCTATGAGGCCCTTCTTGATAATCCTGGTAGAATTGATTTCCTCTTTGTCTGTGACAAGGAAGAATAAGTAATGCTTCTACCAAAGCATTTATCATACTGTATACACAATTTATTTTAATTTTATTCACAGTTATGTAGCATTAGGTGGTGTGAAGAAAGGGTAAGCAAGTATGAGCCTACACAGTCAGAATTTCTTAAAGAATACTGTTATGTTTTTTCTCTTAGAGAAGAAATGCAAAACTCACTGTGTTTGTAGTTAAGATTAGCATTTTTGGGGCACCTGGGTGGCTCAGTGGGTTAAAGCCTCTGCTTTCAGCTCAGGTCCTGTTCTCAGGGTCCTGGGATCTAGGCCCAAATCAGGCTCTCTGCTCAGCAGGGAGCCTGCTTCCTCCTCTCTCTCTGCCTGCCTCTCTGCCTACTTGTGATGTTCCTCTCTATGTCAATAAATCAATAAAATCTTTAAAAAAATCGATTAGCACTTTTTAATCTAAAACAACACACTAATATGAATAAATGTCTAAGATATATTTTAATTTTAAAAATAAAATATGAAATGATGCATCAGTCTTGCTTAAGTAAAAATTTGTGATAATGAAACTCTTTATTTCTTATTCTCTATACTCTTTTGATTTGGGCCATATAGATATATTATATATAAAATAAAAATAACAGTATAGTTATGCCCTCCCTTTTTGTATTGGTCAGCATAAAAAGCTAGACATATATTTTTATTTTTAAAAAAAGTAAAATTTTGATTCCTTAGATTAGTTGAGCTGTTTGTGATGGGCTGTGTATTTTGATATCAATTCCTAAGAGGAAGAAACTAATGAGAATAAGTACTTTATTTGTGTGTGTGTGTGTGTGTGTGTGTGTGTGTGTGTATGTGTGTGTAACACTCTTTGGAAATATTAAAATAATGTTCAATCAATTAAAAAATCCTTATTAAACTTCCATGCTAAGTAGTTGGTCTATACTAGTTAACCTGATGACTATATTTCTTGCCCTCTTGGAAATTAATGACTATTCAAAAGAAACCAAAATACATTACTAAAATGACTAAATGTGGGGCACCTGGGTGGTTCAGTTGCTTAAGCATCTACCTTTGGCTCAGGTCACGATCTCAGGGTCCTGGGACAGAGTCCGGTGTCAGGCTCCCTACTCAGTGGGGGCAGTGAGGCGACTTCTCCCCTCTGCCACTTCCTCCCCACTCATCCTCTCTCTCTCAAATAAATAAATAGAATCTTTTAAATTTTTTTTAAAAATAAAATGACTAAATGCAATATGTAAAGATAGCAGAGATTACAGCTATAGAGAATGAAAGGAGCCTAGGTCTAACTTGGAAGACCTCTAAAGGAAGGTAATATCTACACTGAAGCACAAAGAATAACAAGGAATCATTCATGAATAAAGAGTCAGAAAAAAAAGTTAGGGATCCATGAGGTGATCTCTTATTCAAAGGTCTTGAGGCACTAAGAAGACCACCCACTATGGCTCTACTGATACTGGAGAACAATAAGAAAAATAAAGAGAGTAGCATGATATGAGTTGAAAGGGTTTGCAGACACCAGGTTCTGGGGTCTTGTAAAATTAGTTTAGAGTTTGCATTTTACTCCAGGTTCAAAGGTCCTTGCAAACACAGACACATTCTAGCTCATTATACTGTTTCAGACAATATTTTGCCCTTCTTGCTACATTTTAGGGCAATTTTACCTACACTTCATTTATTCCTTATTTCTCTCTGTAAAATAAGTTAAAACTGACTTTTGGACTTCTATGTTTCATCCCCAAGGAAATTAAGATAAACAAAATCTATAAGCTCATGTAACTTTGACAATATTGCCTGGATTTCAAAGGAGCAAAAAACAAAGGTCATTTAAATCTCAAACAGAAAACTGATTCCCTTCAGGATAATGTTTCATAAGTGCAGAGCACTTATGTACCATGGAAATCTGCTGATTTCAGCATGCTTAAAATACACAGTTTTACATTTCCATTAAACTCACACATTTCCCTTATATAATAACTTAAAGACACTGATGAAATTCCCAGAAACCTTGTAAAATTAAATGAACAAAACATTATTTTCCAAGAACAAAACTTAAACTGAAAAGAGCAAATTATATAATAACTCGCTATCATTTCTATATAAATATCACTGTTGTGTGGGTGGAAAGATTAGCTTAATACATACTAATTAATTAGATTAATACATACATTAGCATGTATGTATTAAACCTTCCATTGTTGGGTCTATAATTTTGTAATAATTACCAATTGTATATAAAATACTATAATAATAATTGAAATCACCAATAAAATTTTTCCCACACCTAAATTTCAATCACTAATTCAATAATTTCTTCATCTGATGAATGCATGTACTCTGAAATATATTACTACAGACCAATTTGTACTTTTAAAATGTAAATGTCTTATTTCCATGGAAGGTTTTCTTTTAAAGAAGAAAAGTATACAAAAATGAAAAACGACATTCAATAAGCACATTAAAATTACTTTTCAATTTTCACATTTCAAGGGAATAGACACATCTAATTAAAGTTTCCATCAAGACTACATCCTTTAACTATGGGTAGCCTTTAGCAGTTTATTAAATTCAAGTGAAGGAAAAATACAGTTCTGGCAGTATTTTTTCAAGTATAGTATGAGGAGCACGTGAAATGTTTTCATACTGCAGATTACCAGATATTATGATTCCCTAGAGTTAGTGTAGAAATGTGGAGCTCAGCATTTTGACAAGCACCCTTGTGATTCTGATTCACCCTCAGATGAGAGTTCCGTAAGACGCCAACACCCAGGAAGGCAGGATTTATGTATTTGTCTTTACACAGAAACAAACAAGTTTGATATAAACAGCTCTCAGCCTATTGTTCTTCCCTGATGATTCCTGGAGGCCCATGGCTCTAGGAAAAACACATTGGAGGTGCTTTTCCTTTTTTCCTTTTCCAGCCATGGCTTTAGAATGAAGAATTTATATGAAGTAAGCTCATCTATCTTCTACTACAGAAATTTAGTGGGAATTACCCATGCCATGCTCAAAGTTGGATGTGAAGGAAAAAAATGAAAAATACTCCATATAATTACAAAATAGGAAATTTAAGAAGCTTATGGTAATACACATTGAAATTTTGTGGTACTGCTAAAGAATGAATATAACTTCTAAAGGAAAAGAGCCTGAAATGGAACAAATAAAACTACAAAACTTGAATTATATCAAAATAAATTAACTCCTAAATGCCAGAACTAGTGGATTATGTAACTGGTATCCATTTAGGCCTTACTCCATGCCAGGCACTATTACAAAAAAATTTTTTTTAAAGATTTTATTTATTTATTTGATAGAGAGAAACACAGCTAGAGAGGGAACACAAGCAGAGGGACTGAGAGAGGGAGAAGCAGGCTTCCTGATGAGCAGGAAGCCCAATGTAGAGCTCAATCCCGGGTCTCCAGGATCATGACCTGAGCCAAAAGCAGTTGCTTAACCAACTGAGCCACCCAGGCGCCCCTACAAAATTTTTTAAAGACTGACTCATTTAATACTCACAATATCCTAAGCAATAGCAAATATTATTCTCCTTAACTTACTTATAAAGAAATTGAAGCATGAGAAGGTTAAAAAACTTCCTCATACTGAAGCTTACGCATCTACTCATTGTCACAACTAGGACTGAACTGAACTTAAGCAGTTGGGCTCATGAAAATTTCACCATACTGACTCAATAAATGTGATCCAAAATGCTTATGCACACATTTAAAGAAAAATTCTTAATTCTTAATCATCTGTACGTTTTACACGGATATATTTTTAAATCTTTCGAAGTTTCATAGGAGCCAATATTCTTAGCTGACCAGGTGGGTTACTTATCTAAAGTAGAAATCCAGTCCCCAGACTAATAAAATTTGTGTAAAGTCCATTGGCAGACATTTCGTGTATCTATAGAGAATAGCAATAAAGAAATGAACGTTACAAAAATAACCAAATAGACATCCTTGAATTGATTTCAGGGCACCTGGTGGGCTCGGTTAAGTGTATAGCTTGTTTTAGGCTCAGGTATGCTCTCAAGGTGATGAGGTCAAGTCCTGCATCAATCCAGCACTGGGTTCTCTGCTCAGCTGGAGTCTGCTTGAGATCTCTCTTCCTCTGACTCTCTCTCCTTCTCTCTCTCTCTCAAATAAATAAATCTTAAAAAAAAAAAAAGGAAAATTTCCCTAGAGGATTCAACAATACATTTATTTTATTATTATTTTTTTAAAGATGTATGTATTTATTTGACACAGAGAGAGACATGGCAAGAGAGGGAGCACAAGCAGGGGGAGTGTGAGAGGGAGAAGCAGTCTTCCCACTGAGCAGGGAGCCTGATAGGGACTCACTCCCAAGACGCCAGGATCATGACCTGAGCTGAAGGCAGATGTTTAATGACTGAGCCACCCTGGGGCCCCTCAACAGTAGATTTAAATATGGATTACAGGGGTGCTTGGGTGGCTGCTTGTGTTCCTTCTCTAGATGTGTTTCATTCTGTCAAATAAAACAAAATCTTAAAAAAAAAGATGGATTACAGACTATACATTTCAAAGATTAGAGAAAAAGAAAGAACAAAATAAAATGTACAAAGCCTTGGAGAAATGTGGGACACCACTAAATTTACAAATGCTAAATGAGAATATCAGGAAAGGTGGGGCACCTGGGTGGCTCAGTTGGTTGGGCGACTGCCTTCAGCTCAGGTCATGATCCCGGAGACCCCGGAACGAGTCCCACATCGGGCTCCCGGCTTAGCAGGAAGCCTGCTTCTCCCTCTCTCACTCCCCTTGCTGTGTTCCCTCTTTGGCTGTGTTTCTCTCTGTCAAATAAATAAAACCTTTAAAAAAAAAAAAAAGAATATCAGGAAAGGAGAGAGAAAGAAACAAAAGCAAAAATCAAAGATAAAATCACTGAAACCTTCCATAATTTGCTGATAAACATTGATTTACACATTCAAGAATTTCAATAAGCGCCAAGGACAAAAAAAAAGAACCACAACTAGACTTATCATAGCAAAAATGTTGAAAGACAAAGGGTTTCAAAAGGAGGAAAAGAAAAATGCTCATATGGTACTACAGAAGAAAACCCCAATAAAATTAATCACTGATTTTTTTCATCCAAAATAATGAAGGCCAGAAAGCACTGAATGACATATTCAAAGTTTTGAAAGAACACAACTCCCAACTAAGAATCTTATATTTGGCAGAACTATCTTTCAAAAATGAAGGCAGAATAAAACCAGCATCCACCAGGAAGAGTTCTATTAAAGATACAACAATAAGAAAAATGATGCGGTTATTAACTTAATGAATTTACATTCTACTTATTGACTTTTCACAGAATAATTTGAGGAATTGATGAGCTGTAGATACACAGTAATTTTCTAGATACTGGATCTCTACTCCAGTCACTACCAATAATGGAGCTATAGTTTTAAAGAAATCTGAATCTTGGGGCACCTGGGTGGCTCAGCCAGTTAAGCGTCTAGGTCATGATCTCAGTATCTTGGGATCGAGCAAGCCCCATATCCAGTTCTCTGCTCGCTGGGGAGTCTGCTTCTCTGTCTCATTCTCTTTCTGTGTGCTCTCTCTCTCTGTTATATAAATAAATAAAAAAAAATATTTTTAAAAAAGCAGTCTGAACCTTTTTAACATTGAATATTTTGGTGACATATATTAAAATTATTAATATTCATAACTGCATTTTATAAATGGAAAATCCCTAAGAATCCAGAGGGAGTTCACATCACATATACCAATATGCAAGCTCTGTACATTTAGTTTCATTTAGAATAGCTCTACAATAACACATAGCAGAATCTAGAGAAAATTTTCTCCTTGTTTGTTCAAAATTATTACTTACCACTTAACACCTGCTTCCTAATTAGAAATAAAACCAGTGCATGAAGTTATTGGGAATGATTTCATATTCTTCTTTCTTTAGTCAAGGTACTGTTACTACTACCAGTTAGTAGATGGGTCAAATAATACATTATATGTTAATTAAAAAAAGAAAAACTCTCCTCAAAACAAAACAAAACAAAACAAAGAAAAACTAAGACAAGGGCACTTACAAAAGCAACTGCTAGAGTGTGGCAGAACTGAGATTTATAGCTTTTTCAGAATTTTGCAGCATTCTGAAATGCTTCTAATTCCTATTATGTTGCCTTTCAAATAGTTTGATGGAGAAAGGAAGGTATTAGAGGTATGGCTTGAGGGAAGAGGAATTAGTATGGGAAGGAGCTTTGATAGAAATACAAAATAACATTAACATTGCACACACTTTGCATATAATTTAATCCTCTTGATCATTCAGATAAGCTCCGGGTCTTTCATTACTTCTTGTTTCTTATCAAGCATATGAAATTTTATCGTATTTCGCGTGTATCTATAATATTGTTGTTATAATTGCTAGGAATTTCCCTTCCTTGAGATCTCAGACAATTCAATTTTTGCTTCACAGAAAGTATGATATCTTCCATTATGTGCTTTCAAGTATTATATAATAGTTAAAAATCTATTTATCAAATAATAACTTGGAATAAATATTGTTATTACTCCTTTCTATTCATTTGATGAGATAAATTAAAGAGATTAGCTCTAATCCTAGGTTTCTAAAGGAATCATGTTCTGTTAAGATTTTCTAAGTTAGATAAATTAATTCTATTTCCAAAGACAGGCTTATACTTAATTTCAGTATTTTTTCACAAAATGAATTTTATATACATATGAATTATATATAGAGATAACATAATTTTATTAGAATTTATTATAAAGCTCATATTTTAGTATGTCCTAAGGCATGAATAATATTCAGTCATTGTGGAATTGTGGACATTTTCCCTAACATGAAAATATTTTTGGTATGATATATATAACGGTCTCTAAAAGATATCATAGTATTTATTTTACGAACAAATGCAATAATGGGCTAATTTTGTTTACAAAATTAAACCAACAAAAATGGGAGACAGAATAGATAATCTTATTAATTGGGCATGACTTTATTTATATGTTGCTTTTTCCTGAGACAAAATCAAGGTATTGGCAGGACCAAACTCCATCCAAAGGCTTTAGGAAAGAATCCACTCCTATCTTCTAACTTCTGGTGGCTGCTGGCATTCCTTGACTTGCAGCTGTGTCATTCGAGTCTCTACCTCCTCCTTCTTTCTGTGTATGTGCAATATTCTACTACCTCTTTCTTATAAGATGCTTATGAGGACATGTTTGACCTATTTGGACAATCTTTAATTTCACGAGCTCTGGAAACATTTTGCTGTATAAAAACATTCACAGATTCCTGGCCAAAGACTGAATATCTTTAAGGGCCACAGTTGAGCCCACTACAAATTTTAATTACATTTTGCTAAATAAAGGAGACAGACTTTCAATGTTACATATGATTTGGTTCTATTTATACTCTATTCTGGTGTAGGAAAAAAACTACAGGAAGAGGCTGGTGGCTGGGGGAGGAATTGACTATGAATGAATGCACAGGAATGTTAGCATAATGATACTCACTTGTATGTTTATTATGATGATGGTTACCTAACTGTTGTACACATTTGTTAAAAGTCTCAGGATGGTATGACACAAAGGATGAATTTTGTTGTATATTAATTATATTTCAATTCAAATAAATAAAAGCAAAACAGATAACATGATGTTTCTTGTATTCTTACTGAACATGACTTGGGTTTAAGACTTAGAAAGTTGTCTCCTCTCATCAGTATCAGGCAGATGTATAGCCATGCCTTCCTCTGTTTCACCTTCAAGTGGAGATAATATAATCCTGTAAAATTCTTATTTGTTCAAAATTCTTAGATAGTACTCTAATGTTTTTCTGTTCACTCTTTTCTATTTAGCTGGTTCATACTTCTCCAATAATTCTCATATTTTTTTAGCAAGCTAGAGATTGAGACTAGTGGGGAGGAGCAGAGAGAGGGGCAAAAGGAGGGGAGAGAGAGAATCTCAGTTGGGGATATTTTTATCAAATATTTCCCAGAAACCTGTTTCTCAAAACTTCTCCTTTATTATTGTTACTTAATACAGAAGGCACATGAGCACACACTTGTGTGTGAGTATGTGTGTGTATTGATTTAAATATATAGGCCACCTTAGGTTGAACAGTTAGTCTTTTTGAGAGGGTATCATTTGAACTGAGATTGAAGGACAAGTAAGTCATGTCATGCAATGAATAGGATGAACTCTATAGAAATGTGAACCCGCAGTCACACTTGATACCTCTCTTCCCTGTGACCCTCTTAATTCAGTCCATCACCAAGTCATGTCTATTATACGTTCTATTTTGTAAGATTTGCCACTACTCAATTTCTCTTCCAATAATGTCTTAGTTTAAGCTACCCTCCATATCATGCTGGGCAAGGTACACTCTTACACTCTTCCTAGATATCCTTCCAACTAGTTGATACACATCCTTTTTGACCCTACCAAACTTTTCCTTGTACTTTAGCAAAAGTGACCTGAATCAAAAGTAAATCGAATCAGGTAACTTCTCCTGACTTTTAGCACCTCGTGTCAATTCTTTGCTTTAGGAAAGACTTTCCTGTTCTTTCTGAACAGAATATATCTTACAATTATACAGGTTTTATTTCACTATATAGCTCTCATTCATAGGACTGATCACAATTGAAATTGTATTATTTTTTTTTTAATTTTAAAAGATTTTATTTATTTATTTGACAGAGGGAAACACAGCTCGAGAGGGAACACAAGCAGGGGGAGTGAGAGAGGGAGAAGCAGGCTTCCTGCCGAGCAGTGAGCCCGATGTGGGGCTTGATCCCGGGTCTCCAGGATCATGACTTGAGCCGAAGGCAGTGGCTTAACCAACTGAGCCACCCAGGCACCCCTGAAATTGTATTATTGAAAGGATGCTGTAACAGCCCCCACCCTCCAGAATGTCAGAGCAGACCCTCGTCCTGTTATCTGAGCCCAGCAACCGGCAGGCAGTTACCCAGCCCCCTCAAGCCCTGCGGAGAACAAAAGAAATTCCATAAGACTGTACACATGCAACTCGTCTGGTACCCCTTGCTAACCCAAATTAGGACATATGTTCCCCTGCAAAGGCGGTTGGGGAAACGATTGGCTGCCTGCGTGCAGACCATGGCTGTAGTG
>PITA01033149.1:0-13100 GCA_004023965.1 Spilogale gracilis | reverse complement strand
ACAGGTACACCTACACAATCACAGATACACATGCAAGCTGCAAGAGAGATACCACTTGTACACACTCATGCACTCACTGATACACATGCACATGTGTAGGAATGAAACACACTTGTTCAGATGCATCCAGCCACTCACAGATACACATGCATGAAACACATGTGCAGATACACAAACTCACCCATAGACATGCATGTGTGCAAACACATATACACAGATGTACAGATACACCCACACTCTCACAGATACACATGCACGTGTCCACGCACAGATAATCAGATTACACATACATCGGCACACTCATGGATACACATGCATATGTGTACACAAGGATACACAGTTGTACAGATACACCCGGGCACTCACAGATACACATGCATGTGTGCATACACAGATACACTCACAGATAAACATTCAGGTGTGCACGCACAGATACACACAGGTATAAATACACCTTCAAACTCACAGTTACACTGCACATGTGCACTCACAGATACACTCACAGATACAGAGGCACATGTGTACACACAGATACACACTTGTACAGATGCACCTGCACACTCACAGGTACATAGGCATGTGTGCGAGCACTGAAACACACATGTACAGGTACACCCGCACACTCACAGATACACATGACCTATGCATGAACAGATGTACAGACACAGTGGTTCACTCACAAATACACATGATTGTGTGCAGGCACAGATACACAATTGTACAGATACACCCACACTCTCACAGATACACGTGGACCCGTGCACCCACAGATAAACACATGAACAGATGCACCAGCACACTCAAAGATATACTGCACATGTGCACGCACAGATACACACATGTACTGATCTTCCCACACCCTCACAAATACACATGCATGTGTGCTTGCAAGCATACACACTTGTACAGATACAAGCGCTCACTTACAGATACACCTGTACGTGTGCACACACAGATGCACTCACAGATACACATGAATGTATATATTCACAGATACACACTTGTACAGATACATCTGCATCTCACAGATACACATGCACATGTGAAGGCATAGATACACACTTTTACAGAAACAACTACCCACTCACAGATACACATGCATGTGTGCATGCACAGATACACATATGTAAAGATATACCTGCCCACTCAAATACACATGCACAAGTTAACTCACAGATACACATGCAACTCACAGCTATACACACACGTGTTCATGCACAGATACACACTTGCACACATACTCCCACACACTCACACATACACACGCACGTGTGCAGTCACAGATACACACTTGTACATATACGCCCGCACACTTGTACAGGTACAACTGCACACTCAAAAATACAGATGCACGTATGCCCACACAGATTCACATTGTACAGATACACCTGCATACTCAGATTCACATGCAGTTGAAACTTGGGTCCTTGGACGACTGGCAGCAGTTGTCCTCTCCCTTGTGTCTGTGATCTAGGTCAGCAGAGGACTTCTTCCAGAGTCACATCCCTGAGAAACCCTCCACATTCCTGTGTTGTGTGGAAGAGGCCAGTTTCCATTTGGAATTGAAGTTCCAGCTCCTTGCCTAGGTTCAAAGGCCACAGAGCACACTAGTGTCCATGAAACTCTGATTCTGCATGGGCCCTGATGTACAAGACAGAGATCAAACATGGGAGGACAGCCTCCACTGATGCTGCTGTAGCAGGTACCTTCTGAAAACTGGACAGCAAAGCCCACTTTGTGGTGATGTCCCAGGACAGATGGACAGGGGCACTGTTCTGCCCCACCACAGGAGGAGGATGTCGGACGTCAACCACAGGTGGTGGGTTCAGGGACGAGACATATGTGTTTCCAAGGAACTTGGCCAGTGAGAGACTTGGGCCCTGGGATGCTTTTCTGCTCAGTTCTCTCAGATGGGCACATCAGGCAAGGGGACGAAATGTGTGTGCTCCCCTGGCATTGAGGCAGGTGTCTGGGTTCAAGTTTCATGGGCAAATGGATTCCTCTTATGGCTCATTTTCCTGATGGCCTCCTGGATGCCATAGAGGGTCCCATTATCCCTGGCATCCTGGCAGTGCAAGGCTCTGGTCACCATTTACCCCAGGTCTCTGGGCTGGGCAATTACAGTGAGTCAGTAGTGAAACCATCCAAGTAATCTTCAGGTTCTGTATTGTGAAGATGGGCAGAAAACTGGAATAACTTCTCTGGAAAGATAATGCGGGAGACACGAGTGGGGTGCTGTAAGGAAGGTGGGGGTGGTGCTCACTATGCACATAAGGAGCAGGTGGGATTCCTTAGGAAGGGGATGCTTGAGCAAGATCTCAAGAACGTGAGTTATACCACACCAACAGCATTCCAGGTGGCAGAGAAAAGATGTGTAAAGGCACTTGGGCAGGAACAGCAGGCCACTCAAGTTCTGTCTCAATATTGCACAGTCTTGTGGCCACAGAAGACAGCTGAGGACATGACCTCAGGGAAGGGCGAGTATGATGACAGAAAGCCAGTGCAGGGGGGTGACCGCATGGGGCCATGCTTCATTGGGCCCTTCTGCCTACAGTGTTAAGAACAGATGATACAGGTCTGAGGAAGGGCAAGGGAGGTCATGATGAGCTTTCCTATGAACAGAGGCAAGGGATGGGCTCTAGCGTGGAGGAGACAGGTGGCCCTGGAAGGAGTGGTTAGTCCTAGTCTAGGTACATTGTGAAGAGAGTGCTCACAGGACTTGTTGATGGGTTTGATATTAGGAATGAGAGAAAAGAGGAATTGAGGGAACTCCCAGCTCTTGTTGGTTGTCCTGAATGAAAGGAAAGAGGAGGTATCTGGGGATAGGAGATAGTCCATGTTCAGGATGCTGAGGAAAGCACCTTTCATGGTGGATCGGCTGGTTTTGTGTCTGGGACAGCAGTTCACATCTGCTGCCTCAGCATCTTCCAAGTACAAGTCTCTGCCACTTTTCTCAAAGTTCAGGGAAGACATTCGACTTCTTGGAATGTTGTATTTCATTCCACAGCTTCAGTAGGAGGAAGCAACTGAAGAGGAATTCCCTCTTAGGAAAAAAGTCAAAGAGTGGGCATAGTGTTCAGCCTCTGTATTGAGGGGAACAACTACAGTGGCAACATGCACCCCACGCAGCTCCTTTCTGGGCCCTGCTCTCCATGCCCAGCCACTAGCACTTTGAATTGTGTCTGTGAGCATCTGCGGTGCTTAACCTGCATTCCTTTTGTGTCTCTGTTAGGATGTTTAGTCCAGAAGCATTAGGAGAAGAAAAGAAAGGAACTTTTGGTTTCTGATCATGCTCACTCATTTTTCTGTGGAAATGAATGGTGATTCATTCCTCAATTGAAACCATTTCTGCTGTGAATGATTTCCTAGGAACACTGGACTTTCAAATCGTGGGGGGGGGGGCTGTACCCCATCCTGCAGGCTTAGCTTTTGTCTCCATGCTGAATAGAATATTCATGACTTGTGGATTGTATCATTCCACCATGGCAGTTTTGACAACCTTCACCCCTCTGCCCCCTTCCCTGAATCTAGCAACACCCCATCCGTTCTCAGCATGGAGGCGATCACTACTTTTTGATTCCATGTGGAATACCCATTGGAGCCTCTGCAGTTTGTCTTTCTCTGTCAGAGTTACTTAGCATCATGCTCCCAGGGTGATGTTTTCATGTCTGTTCTTGTGAATACTGTTTCAGTGAACTTTGGGAGTGTTTCTGTCTTTTGGAGTTGCTTTTGTGTTCTGTAAAGAAATACTCAGTAGTGCAATGACCGGGTCATGTGGTTGTTGTGCTGTTTTTTCCCACAACCTCCATATTGTCTGTGACAGTAGCTGCACCGATTTCCCTTGTGTACACACTCTTGGTCACACCCAGTGTATGCCTCCAGGTCCATTGCCACTCCAACCATTGTGTGGTGATAGCTGATGGCGGTTTTGACTGATGTTCCCTGACAATGATTCGTGATGTTGAAAATGTTTATCTGTGTCTGTTGGTTGGCCACCGTGTTCTATCTTTGGAAAGTATCTATTCACATACTCTCCTGTTTCTATGTCATTTTTGGTTTTGATTGGTATGAGTGTTCTGTGCATTTGGGATATTAGCCTCTTCTCACACAGAGGATTTGCAGATATTTTTTTCTCAATGGGTAGGTCACCTTTCAAATATTTCATGATATATTTTTCTGTGCAGAAATTTTAGTTTAATGTCTTTCCACTTGTTTATTTTTGCTTTGGGCTGCCAATGTAAAGTCTCTTTGCTGATACCAGTGTCATGAAACTTACTACCTGTGTCATCTTCCTGGGGGTTAATGGGTTCGGACTTAAGTTAAAGTCATTTATTCATTGAAAACTTTTGTGTGCGGTGTATGAAGGTGACCCAACCATATTGTTCTGCATCCAGTGTCAGGTTTTCCCAGTACCATTCACTGAAGAGATAGTCTTTCCCCATTGTATATATTCTGCTCCTGTGTCATAAGTTAAGACCATCCACGTGTCTTACTCTCAGATTTCTACTCTGTGCCACTGAACTGTGCATCCCTTTTTATGCCAGTGTCATACTGTGATTTATTATTATTATTATAGTTTTGTAATCTAGTTTGAAATCTGGGAATTTGGTGACTGCAACTTTCTTTCTTCAGATTTCTTTCTGTATTTGGTGTCTTTTGTGATTCCACATGAATTCCCGGACTCTCTTCTGTTTCTTTGAATCATGCCATTGGGATTCAGTTAAGGATGCCATCACATCTGTAGATGGCTCTTGGTACGATGAACATGTTAACATATTAACACTTCCAGTCAGTGAGCATGGCAGTGCTTCTATTTGTTGGTGTCATCTTCTATTTCTTTGACACATACATACAGCTCCTGCAAACACACACATGTTCTTCCTTTCTTTTCCACCATGTGTTCAGTGTAAAACGTCTTTCTCATTCTTGGTTACTGTTATTCCTAGGTATTTTTCCTCCATGTAATTGCAAATGGCCTTGCTCTTGTAGTTTCTCTTGAAAGTTTGTCTTCAGGATATAGAAACACATGAAGCGGGGGTGCCTGTGGGGCTGCAACGGTGAAGCATCTGTCATTAGCTGTACTTCGAATTCTTCCTGTCCCACACCGAGCCCATCCTCCTTCCCATATTCCTTGGATGTGCGTCCAAGGAATTCCATCCACAGGGAACTCATAAGCCTTTGGGATCCAGGGAATTGTCACTGAATTAGTGATCCAGTAGAGAGAACAAACCTGCTTTGAAACCTCTCCCACACTCTATGACTATTTCACGCAAAAACAAACAATAGTAGCTTTCTGGATTGTGAAGTGGCATCTCTCTACTAATGCTCCTCAATTCACAGGGGCTCAGTTCAGACAGAAAGAAATCATGGCTCCTTTGTGCTAGCATGTACACGTAAACTATAAGAACTCATTGAAATTTGAATTTGAAGCCGAGCATGAATAGTTATTGTCGAGGAAATACACTCAAGTACTACTTATGAACATTGGGTACCAAAGGTATTTCTAATAAGTTACTGTAAGAGAAATCTAGGTTATTGTTCATTTTCATTCCAGTGCAGTTAACATGCAGTGTTGTATTAGTTTCAGGTGTACAATAGCATGGTTCAGTAATTCTCTATGTTACTCAGTGCTCTTCAAGAGAAGTGGAATCTTCGTCCCCTTCATCCATTTCACTCATCCCTTCATCCACCCCTCCTCTGGTAACCATCTTTTTTGCACTATCATAAAAAATCTGTATTTTGGTTTGTCTTGTTTTCTCCTTTATTTATGTGCGTTTGTTTCTTCAGCTCGACCTAAGAGTGGCAGCATAATGTATCGTCATTTGCTGACTGACTGATTTCACGTAGGATAATAACCCTAGATCCACCCATGTGGCTGCAAAAAGAAGATTTCATTCTTTTTATGGCTGAGTAATAACCCACGGTGTGTGTGTGTGTGCACGCGTAGGTGTGTGTGTTTGTACACATCTGTTACCTCATGTATCTATTTCTTAACCAACACTTGGGTTGTTTCCCTATTCTGATCTTGTAATAATTCTGTAAGAAACATAGGGTACATGGTACATGGATCCTGCTGCGTTATTGTTTTCCTATTCTTTTTTAAAAATTATTTTATTTACTTATTTGAGAGAAAGACAGAGAGAGAGAGAGATCACAATTAGGCAAAGAGGCAGGTAGACAGAGAGGAGAAAGGGGACTCCATGCTGAGCAGAGAGCCCGATGTGAGCCTCAATCCCCAGACACTGAGATCACGATTTGAGCTGAAGGCAGATGCTTTAACCCACTGAGTCACCCAGGCGCCCTGGTTTCCTATTATTTGAGGCAATACCCAGAAGTGTGATGGCTGTATCCTAGGGTAGTTCTATTTTTAACGTCTTGCGGAACTGCGCCATTGTTTTCCAGAGTGTCTGCACCGGTTTGCTTTTCCACCAACAGTGCACGAGGGTTCCCCTTCTTGCACATCCTCCAGACATCTGTTGTTCTTTGTGTTTGATGGGATTCATTCTGACAGTATGGGATGGTATCTCATTATACTTTTGTTTTTCGTTTTCCTGAAGTTGGGTGATGGTGAACATCTTTTCATGGGACCAGTGGGCATCAGTATTTCTTCTTTGGAAACATGTCACTTCATATCTTCTGATTATGTTTTACCTGGAGTATTTGTTGTATGGGTGTTGAGTTGTTCGCATTCTGTATATTTTGGACACGATCCCCTTATTGCATAGGATATTTGCAAATGTCTTCTCACTTTCAGTAGGTTGTGCTGTTATTATGACATCTTCATAGTTCATGTGCTGTGTCTAAACTTTTTATTTTGATACAGTCCCAGTTTGTTTTTATTTTCATTATGTTTGCCTCACGAGACAGTCTAGATAAACATTGCTTTGGTCCATGTGAAGAAGTTACTGTCTTCTTCCTTGTAAGATGTAGGCTTTCATGACTTCCATTGAAGTTTTGAAATAGCTTTGAGTTTATTAGACTGTATGTTGTCAGGAAACAGTAATTTCATTCTTCTGGGTGTGGCTGTCTATTTTTTCCAACATCATTTGTTGTAGAGACTGTGCCATTCTTTTTCAATAGTCTCACCTGCTTTGTGGAAGATTAATTGGACATATCATCATGGGTTTGTGTCTAAGCATCTATTCTGTTCTCTTGGTGGCTGCATGTATTTCTGTGCCAGGACCATAATGTTACGATAACTAAGGCTTCGTATTATAACTTGCAATCTGGAATTGTGACTCCTCTAGCTTTGTTTTTCTTCTCAACAGTGCATCAGATGTTCAATGACTTTCGTGGTTCCACACAGATATTTTGGAGTGTTTCCTTGAGTTTTACTTCTGTTTCTTTTTTGTTGTTCTTGTGGGTTTTTTTCTTTTTTTTTTTAACTTAAATTCAACAAGTGAGCTTGCAGTTCATCATTTGTTTCAGATGTAGTGCTCATAAATAGATCCATTGTCCATAACACCAAGTGCTCACTAAATCACGTGCTCTCTTTGTGATCACCCCTGTCACCCTATACCCCATCAAACATCCCTCCAGCAGCCCTCTGTTTTTCTGTGTATTGAAGAGTCTCTCGTCATCTTTGTCTCTCTCTGATGACTTCTCATTCAGTTTTCCTTCCCTTCCCCTTTATCCTCTGTGGTCTCTCTTCTATTTCACATGTGAATGAACCCATGTACTTATTGTCTTTCTCTGATAGACGTCTATTGCTCAGCATGATACCCTGCATTTCGATCTGGGTGGAAGGCATAGTAAGTCTTTATCCTCTGAGGTGGCTGAATAACATTCTGTGATATAAATGAACCACATCTTCTTTAACCATTCATCTGTCCGTGGATACCTGGGCTCTACCACCTCTGGCTAGAGTGGATAATGTTGCAATGAACATTACGGCGCAGGTGCCACTCCTTTTCACTCCATTTGTGCATTTGGGGTAAGCACTTAGTAGTGTAATTGCTGGGTCACAGGGTAGTTCTACCTTTAAGTTCTCAAAGAAACTCAGTAACATTTGGTGTAGTGGCTGTAGGAGCCCACATTACCAGCAAATGGGCAAGAGTGTTCCCCGTATCATCACATCTGCACCTACATTTGTTGTTCTCTACACTGATGATTTTATCCATTCCAACTTTTGTAAGGTGGTATCTGATTTTAACTTTCATTTGTATTTCCTTTATGACTATTGATGCAGAGCACTTTTGCCAGTGTCTCTGGGTTGCTTGTATGTCCTCTTGGGAGAACGGTTTGTTTATATTTACACCTACGTCTTCAAGTTTGGTTAGGCGTAGTCTCAGGAGAAAAAATGGTGTTATCTGCTTAGAGGTGGAGATCTCACGGACATGTGACTCTACCCCCTGTCACCTCTGACAGTGGACATGCCCTGAGCCCTGAGGACTACCCCGTGTCACCTCCCACACTGGACATGACCAAGTATGTTGGGGGAGTGCTCATTGTAGAAACCCCAGTGCTCAGTACACAGCAGGGACCCCAGAACCTCTGCTGAATGAGGCAGGGTGTTAGGGAAGATGGGTTGAGGGAAGGAGAGATGGAGGGAGGATGAAAAAGAGTGAGTGGGAGAGGGAGGAGCAAAGGTAGGATGGAAAGAGAGAAGGGTAATGGGAGGGAAGGCAGGAATATGGGAGGGAGGATGAGAGGGAAGGAAGAGTGGATAGGAAGGAGGTATGTAGGGAAGGAGTGAGTGGTTATGGGAGGGAGGCATAGTGGGGGAAGGGAGTAAGAATGGAAGGGAGGATGGGAAGGAGGGAATGGGATGGAGTCCTTGAGGAAGGGAGGTGTGGAGGGGAAGGAGAGATGGGAGATGAATGATCGAGTGAATAAAAGATAGAAAGAGAGAGGCGGGGGGGTAGGGAGGAAGGGATGGCACAGAAGCTGGCCGGGAATCAGGAGACATTATTTGGGATGACAGCTGAGGGCATCACAGCCCAGGTCCTGAATGGGGGCTCAAGGCAAGTCCAACGTCCTCCCAGTGATGACTTTCCTTCTCCATGGCCCTGTGTTATCCTGGATCCTCTCTACTTCCTCAAAAAATTTTGAATGTTCCAAGGAGCAGGGTTGCAGTTGTGTGGGGGGAGGAGTCTCAGGAAGGGCTTCCTGGATCCCGTGTCCTGGATGACACTGTGACAGTAGCTATGGGAAATTCTGTTAAGAGGACTAGGACCATGGATCCGGAGTCCATCCATGTTTTTGAACATGAGCGTTGTTGCATTCCCTGCCCTGTCCACCACTACCACCCTGAGCACTCCTGAAAATACATGTTTGAAAAACCTTGACAGTGTTTCTGGGGTGAGTGCAATGACAAACACTGCTAGACGATGGGTGTACCTGCGACCTGGGATGGGTACCCCTCATTGTTCTCCCTGATAAGGGTCCAAGCCACCCTTCTCTCCAGAGGACCAAGTCCTCTGCTTCCTCACCTTCTCAGGGCTGCTGGTCCCTAGACCAGACACCTGCCTGTCTGAGGGTTGTGGAGAGCCACGTAGGCAGACCTGATATAAGATGGCGCCCGTCCTTGGGGAAATAGATGTGATTGGCTGACAGCTTATGTAAGAGGTGCATGGGCACTGCGTGACCATTAGGTGGAGGGATAGATCGCGAGGGAGTGATCACGCGCACGCTGAGTGTACTGCTTGCTCATTGGTTATTGGCTGTATATATATGTGTGTACGAGCTCCTGAAGGTGTGTGTAGTCATCACTCCAGGGAGGAGGAAGAAATTAATAAAGAAGCTTGCCACCCAGTGTGTCTCCTGGTCATTCTTGCAGGCGAGAGCGACAGAGGGTAACCCATGATGTCTCCGTAGAGTTTCCTTTGCCACAGTCCTTCTCTGGTGGATCCCATATCTCCGACAGAAACTCCCTATGTGCCTATTCCTCCTCTTTGGACTTGCATGTGCTTGCTCACTGTCCCTGTGGGACACAGCGACTTGGAGCATGGTTTGGAGTAGAGCCGTGGGAAACATTTTCTAACCTTAGCTTGTGAGCAATGCTTTTGCCCTGTGGGGTATGTCTTCCAGCTTTCTGTATTTCCACTGCTCCTAGGTGGGTCACAAGAGGAAGCAGCCCTGTTCTGTCTGTGGTCAGAATGTGGTGTCTGGCAGGAACAGGTGTCTCAGGCCTGAGCTGAGATATTGCCCATAATTCCTAAAGAGTCCTGTATGATTAAATCTCATCTGAATTCCATTGAGGGTTTCAATATCAAATGAGGGAAATTCTGTGTGCAAAAACATTAAAAAAAAATGAGTACCCCTAGAAAATGGGTCGGCAGACACAAGGACATCTACTGCATGATTCCATTCCAGAAGTCATCCAGTACAGATGAAGGAAGAGAGAGAAAGCAGTTAAGGGGTTGGGAGGGTCTGGTCGGGGGGAGTAATGAACAGAGAGGTCTTTTGGTTGAGGGATACCTTTGGCGAAGGAGATAGCCTGCAGCGAGGTTCTTTGGTGTGGTGGCACAGTTCTGGGAATGTAGTTAATGCTCAGGACTTGTTGAAGTGAAACCAATAATCTTATTTTAAAGAAAGAATAAACAGTATACAAGCCATGGAAAGATAAATTAACAGCCAATATGTAGCAGAGGGAAAACATATACAGGTAGAGGATGAAACATTCCTGCGGGCCATTAGGGTCAGGGGATAGAACGGATAATTGTCCCATGACCCTTCCCCGCAGTATTGTGGGCTCTGGATATGGTTTTGGGAGCCCAGCAGGAGCAGGAATAGGTGCAGAGATTCGGACAGGGACAGGGAGAGGATCAGGAACAGATGCCGGAGCATGAGGGGGGACAGGATCCTAGGCAGGAGTTGGGTCAGTGTCAAGGAAAGGAGCACAGGCAGGGACATGGACAAGGGAAGGGGAAGCAGCTCTGGCAGGGACAGCTTCAGGTTAAGGGGGAGCGGCAGGAGCAGAGTCGGGGTCAGGAGTAGGCTCCAGCTTCTCCTGGACAACGTCAGGCTCTTCATGTGCAGGTGCCAGTTCACCTGCTGGCTCCTGATCTTCTGGTAAAGTCTATCCAGGCACCCTTCCCCCCTCCCGAGCTGCTGGACTTGAACCATGCTCTACCTCCTCAGATGGATCAGTGGTGAGAGGATGAAAGCTCACCCACATGCCAGCTCTCCCTGTGTCTTTGCAGAGTCATAGCACAGCCCAGGCCCTCCGAGAGAATCTGCAGCCAGGAAGGGAACCTCTACATATGTTCTGTATCTGAGATCACAGGAAGCTCATGCACACACCTGGTGATGCAAGGATCAGACAGGGGCTCGCTTTGGCATGGACCACTCCAGAGGGGCCTGAATCTGTTCTGCAGTATAGGCAAATCCACTTTCCTCTGAACTGTGTCCCAGCCCCCCTGGAAAGATTGCAGTGAATGGATTCCAAACTTGTCCTTTCGTGAAACACACTTCAAGAGGCTAGTCTGCGCCCATGTGCAAGGCAGTTCCCACAGTGGTTCCCAGGTATTCCTGAATCCTGGTCACACATCCTTGTGTAATCCCCTCCCATCCAGCGTTGGATGGCCTGTGTGACTGAGCTCTCAGGAAGAGACTAAGGCAATATGATGTTATGTCATTTCCAAGCTGATCGAGGAATGTCTCTGACTTCTGGTTCTTTCTCTGTATTCAATCTCTGTCTCTGTCTCTGTCTCTGTCTTTGTGCCTCACAGGAGCAGGATCTGTCGGCTCCAGGGGTGAGGTTAGAAGCCAGAAGATTCCCCTATCCACATTTTCCTCTCCTGTCCTGGTGCTCGCTTACTTCCTAAGGCCTCCTCACCGTGGCCAGAGCCCTGACTCTGGAACGTCTTCCACATGTGGACCCAGAGACTGCATCAAGGAGGGTCCTAACCTTGGTCCCCAACCAATGGTTTAATGGTCTGCCACATTCTACAAACCCAGGTCTTCAGCCACCAAATCTGCCCGTATGTCCTCTGCTCAGAAGAACCTCGAGGGAGTACAAAGCATTTGCCAAGGACTGGGAGCCTAGTGGACCAGGGATGGATATCCCTGGCTAATAGGCTCTTGTACAAACCTGTGGGACCAGAGGGACACCCTGTCTTGGTGGCACAATTGATAGAAGGTTAGCCTGAGGCATTTGATGTTTGCCCCATCTGGACTTCAGGGGTATCTCTTCCTACTGCCGGTATTCCAGTACGCTGATGGATAGCGGGGCAGACACTGTCCTCTCTCAGTGCCCTGGAAAACCCATGTGCCCCTTGGGGACACCTGACTTTCAGTCTCTCCTGTCTCTTCTCTCCATGCAACACATCTGGGTTCTTGCCAAGAGGCCTAATGCCCATGGCCCCATGGCCCAGCAGTCTCCAAACTCATTTTTCTCTTTTTTTCTCACCCACCTCACTCACATGGTGTCCTCCCCTTCTGAACCGCAGCTGAACAGTCAGAGTGGCATGTGTGTGTGTGTGTGTGTGTGTGTGTGTGTGTGTGTGTGAGTGTGCAGCCTGACCACAACTACATCTTTGCCTCCAGGGCCCAGCCAGGTGCTGGGAACATACAGGCACCTCTGGACAACCTGCATTAGTTGGGAGGCACAGGTGTATGTGTGGGTCACCCCGGACTGCCAGGCACAGCATCCAGTGGTCTCATGGAACCACCGTCCCCAACCAATCACCATGTTCGGTGGGGGAACTACCTCTCAATGGGCAGACCAATAGCTTCACCGGTGTTGTAAAGGTTGGGACAGGAGAAGACAGGTTCTGACCTAGCTTGGCCAAGTGAGGGCCTGCTGTGTGGTGTGGTGGAGATCCCTGGGGGTAGGGTCCTCCAAGAGCACATGAAGCCAGTTCATCAGGAGGACTCAGATGATTTTAATTTCTCCCTTGAAAGTCTCTTCTGCCTGATGTCCATCAATGGGCCTTATCCCTCAGACCCCTGAAGCCAAGGGCGCCCCCTCTCCTCAGATCTTGTGGGTTGGGTTGCAGATATCTCAGGCTTTCCTGTGTTTCCCAGGGCGAATGCACCTAAGGATGGCACACACCCCAACATCAGTAGGGTGCCCCCATCCCCTGGGACAGTGCAGGGAATGCACCTAAGGATGGCACACAGTCCCCAACATCAGTGGGGTGCCCCCATCCCCTGGG
>PITA01033148.1:0-13094 GCA_004023965.1 Spilogale gracilis | reverse complement strand
ATGAACATTGGGGTGCATATGGCCCTTCTTTTCACTACATCTGTATCTTTGGGGTAAATGCCCAGTAGTGCGATTGCAGGGTCATAGGGTAGCTCTATCTTTAATTTTTTAAGGAATCTCCACACTGTTTTCCAAAGCGGCTGCACCAGTTTACATTCCCACCAACAGTGTAAGAGGGTTCCCCTTTCTCCGCAGCCTCCCCAACACTTGTTGTTTTCTGTCTTGTTAATTTTGGCTATTCTGACTGGTGTAAGGTGGTATCTTAGAGTGGTTTTGATTTGAATTTCCCTGATAGCTAGTGATGCTGAACATTTTTTCATGTGTCTGTTAGCCGTTTGCATATCTTCTACGGAGAAGTGCCTCTTCATGTCTCTTTAGGCGTGATATCTTTCTGAGTGTTACGTGAGGAGTTTTGAAGAGAAACTCTTGGAGGTCCCAAGCTGGGCTTGCTAGTCGGCTAGGGTGGCCATAATGAAACCACAAACTGGGGGGCTTGGACAACAGCCATTTATTTTCTAACAGTTCTGGAGGCTGGAGGTCTGAGACCAGGTGCCCACAGTGTTGGATTCTGGCTCAAAGACAACCTTCTTTTCTTTGTGTTTTCATGGCTTCTTCTCTGTGTGCTTAGAAAGAGCAGGACCTTTAGCGTCTCTTCCTCTTCTTAGAGGAACATCAGTCCTATCTGATTCGAGTCCCACCCTTATGACCTCATTCAACCATAGCCACCTCTCTAAAAGCCCTCTCTCCAAATACACTCACTTTAGGGGTGAGAGCTTCAACATACAAGTCTTGGAGGACACACCTCAGTCCGTAACTGTGGGTACCCTGTTTCCAGGCACACATGCTGCCTCGGTGGCCATTTGGCACGAGAAGACTGATGGCTCAGGGTTTGACTTTTGGCTCTCTAATTAGCTGCGTGATCTTGGGCTGATTATTGATCTCTTTGAAACACAACTTCCCCCTCTTTAAAATAGGTGAATATTTTTATCTCACAGGGAGAAAAAGAGGCTAATTTGAGATACACACACGCACACCTTATACACAATTCCCAGTATAAACATTAGGTTCTATCCCTTTGACAAACCGATTGGAATTCAGGAAGCAGTAACTGGCACTGTAATTAAGCTAAGCACTTTGGCTCATCACCTTTAGGGAGCCAGAGGAGGAGAGAGTAGTATTACTGGTATTACACAGAGGGTCACAAAAATCTACTATTTTTATGAATTTTAGTGGCTGCACATCCTTATCACACAATGTTAGATCTTCAAGCAGGCATTGGCCAAAAGTCCAGGGCCCCACAGATATCTGTAGGTCCAGTAGGAACCTTTCTAATGTAGCTGAATAGGAGGGAAAAATGTCGAGTCATGGATTTGTTTCTTTCTGAGTCTGTGCGGTTCTTATCATGTTCAGGAAACATTAGCACACCCAGCTATTAATAATGGTGATGAAATGAAGTTTCTGACTAAATCTGGGGTGGAGGTAAGGGTCACCTGCCCAGCTAAACTACACTTCTATCTGTTCAGGAAGGAAGGGACCTATCTGAAGGCACGCTGTTAAGATAGGAATGTACATTCTGAGAACCCTCAACTTCACGCAACAGGGCAACCAGAGCCTCCTAAAGGTCATGGTTGAGGGGGAGGTGGATGTTGTCATTGGCAGATTTTTCTCAACCATTTCCAAAATCCCTTAGTAGGCAAAGAGTCCAGATAAAGACACCGTAATCTAAGGCCCTACAAAGAGTAGGATAGTGGTCCTTGTCATACTGCAGGATGAAGTTATTTGTTTAAATTAATAGAGGATTATACTCACACCTTCAGAATGGATGGACTATTTTTCCTGTGAGACTTGCTCTAATTATTTATTCCTTCTCACCCCCCTTTAAAAGATATTTTGTTTATTTGTTTTTAGAGAGAGAGCATGAGAGAGAGCACAAGTGGAGCAGAGAGGGGGCACAGGTGGGGAGGAGGAGCAGAGGGGAAGAGGGAGAGGGAGAGAGAGAGAGAGAGAATCTCAAGCAGACTCCACACTGAGCACAGAGCCCAACTTGGGGCTTAATCCCGCAATACTGAGATCATGACTTGCACTGAAACCAAGAGTTGGATGTTTAACTGACTGAGCCACCCAGGTACCTTCCCCATCATCGTTTTTTTTTTTGTTGTTGTTGTTAAAGCATGAATTTCACAGATGAAGGCTCATCCCTTTCTGTATTCCTTCTCCTCCTCCTCTAGGTCCCCTCAATGGGCCTGCCTGGTGTTTATAAGCAGGAGTAGTGTCAGATAATGATTTCTGTTTGGTGTCTAAACCTTCTGGGTTTTATGGTTACCAGAGTGAAACACAAGAGAGACTTGGCCTCTCTTTTTTCTCAGAAGGTGAGGGACAGTTATGACTGTGAATAGGTATCTTACGCAATTGCCTGCACTAGTGGGCTCAGAAGCTCATTCTTCTACCCACGGCCTGACTGGAAAACTTCACTCAGGTGATGGAATATATATTATGCTCTCATTGCCCAACAAAATCAGACCTAACTGACATAAGGGAAAGTTCATTTCAACTATTTTTGTTCCCTTCCCCTTATCGAATTCATACTTGAGAAGTTTTCACAACAGAATTTAATTTCCAACGCTTGAATCAGGTTGATAATTAACTCAAGGAACCTGGGAAGAATTCCTTTTGCAGTGTGTTACCACAAATAGAGTTGTTGAACTTACTAAAGCAACAAACTTGCGTAAGTCACTCAACACCTACCACTGCACTGCTCACTTCAGTAGCCACTGGCCGTACGTGGGTCTTTAAACTTAAACTACAATTAGTTTAAACAAACAAAGTCACTTCCTCAGTCACACTTGTCACATTTCATATGCTCAGCGGCTATGTGTGGCTTGTAGCTGCTGTACTGGGCAGACAGTACAGATCCATTGTCAGGGAAGGTTCCTGGGGACAGCGCTGGTTTACAGCCTACGTTGCATCATCTCAGAGGGGGTAACAGAAGAGATACTGCACTACTGTACGGAGAAACACTTTGTTTGCTGCAAAGTGCAGCACAAATCGTATCATTAGCTTTGACTTGTAATATGGATGGATACAGAGTGGATTCCAGATTTCCTGAAGGAAAGTTTTACGAAGTAATCTGACTCCCTAGCATACGTTCTGATAGTTTTACAAGTCAGCCTTGTTTCTCCTATTATAATCAGCAATGCTGAGCACTCAACTTCCCTGGGCAGAAAGAGATGAGAGCCCTGTCCACTCCAACTCTTGGTTTTCCAGATGGCCCTCAGACAGCCAGAAGCTCTCCCTGCACAAACTCCAGGACTTCTGGGTACCTCCATTCTTAGCCTCATATTCTGAAACATCACAGTATTTGGGAGAGGGCATCAAACTATCCTCCCCCCAACCCACTGTCACATACAGACTCTAGGAGCCTCTGCTTCCATGTGCCAGTTTTGGAAATGGTAGAGCTGTCTACGGGGAGAGCAGGGGCTTTGATCCTTAGACTGGGCTGCCTCTCCCCTCTGTCACTTGACTGTGTGACTTTGGCTAGTATGTTACCTTGCTTGAAGCAAAGTTTTTTTTTGTTTGTTTTTTTTGTTTGTTTTTAAGATTTTACTTATTTGACAGAGAGAAACACAGCCAGAGAGGGAACACAAGAAGGGGGAGTGACAGAAGGAGAAGCAGGCTTCCTGCCGAGCAGGGAGCCCGATGTGGGACTCGATGTGGGACTTGATCCCGGGTCTCCGGGATCATGACCTGAGCCGAAGGCAGTCGCCCAACCAACTGAGCCACCCAGGTGCCCCTGAAGCAAAGTTTTTGTTTTTGTTTTCTTTAATTTGTGTAAATGGGAATAAGGCATTCACTTTGCAGAGCTAAATGAGCTAATAAGCTTAGAATGCTTAGCAAAATGTCTGGCACATAGCACTTGGCACATAATAGATGCTATGATGAGCTGTAAATGTACTTACCCAAGAGCTGTCCTCAGTTCTGGGGGGAAATGGTGCTTTTTCTTACTCTTGCAAAGCAATGGAAGACTCTCAGATATTTCATTGTCCAGATCTAGATCTATCTAAACATCTATGGTAGGGGTGTAAACAGCTTCAAGTAAAAGTGCTAGAAAAAATAGGCATGTTGCCGTAATACTGTTGGTAGTCCACCTAAAAGCCCCCCCCCTTCTCCTCTTTGATAACAGAATCTAGATTTTGTTTCTGTATCTGGGCATCCAGGGTTCCTTCCCCAGGTACAGAGTGTTGCACCTTTTTTTTTTTTTTTTAAGGTTTTATTTATTTATTTTGAGAGAAAGAGAGAGCGACCATGGGGAGGGGCAAAGGGAGAGAAGCAGACTCCCAAATGAACAGGTAGCCCATTGTGGGGTTCGATCTCATGACCTTGAGATCATGACCTGAGCCAAAATCAAGAGACAGCTTAACCAACCACCCGGGCATCCCCAGAGTGTTGAATCTTGATTGGTCCAAGCTATAAGGTTAATATTATTTGTCTTACTAATGACCGATATAAGAAAGGTCAGGTGACATAACTCTGACAAGTGAGACATAGAGGAAACTTGGGGGGGTGCAGAGCCAAAAAAGATTTTTCTGTCCTTAAAAAAATGAGAGCAAAACAAATGGAAACATTGTTCTCTGTTCTTTCCATATTTATTTATTTATTTTTAAGATTTTATTTATTTGACAGAGAGAAACACAACCAGAGAGGGAACACAAGCAGGAGGAGTGAAAGAGGGAGAAGCAGGCTTCCCACCGAGCAGGGAGTCCGATGTGGGACTCGATCCCGGGTCTCTGGTATCATTACCTGAGCAGAAGGCAGTCGCTTAACCAACTGAGCCACCCAGGCGCCCCTCTTTCTATATTTCTAAAGGAACATAGAAGTGAAATATGGCCCCTGCAATTACAGACCACTTCCAATAGGCCTTCCACAACAAAAAATTAAAGCAGAGGGTTGGTGGTGAGGGAAAGCCCGAGATTACTAATACTTTGATAGATTCTATTTTTTCCTCTTCTTTAGGTGGTATATCAGCCTAGGAACTCTGAATTAGAAATTTGATACTGTCTTTGACTCTTTCCTCATCATTTACCCCTCATATCTGGAGAGGTGCCAAGCTCTGGTTATATCATCTTGGTTTTTCAGTTTACCCAGGGTAATCAAGTTTTAGGGAAACACTGGATTATACTGTCCAAGCAAAAGAAATTGATCTGAGACAGAAAGGCCATGAAATTTTTTCTAAGGGAGCAGTGTATTTTCAGGAAAAAAGTCCACTCGGGAAGCTAAATCAAGGTTGAAAGGCTTCCTGGGGAATGGATGGGAATGGGAGACAAAGGTGCCAGAGCAATGGCCCGATATCCCCAGTGCCCTACATGGGTCTCCTGGTCTGGATGACTCTGCTCTTCCCACTGCTGGAAACTCACCGTCCCTGCTCTCTCCACATCTCCTTGCAGCTGCCCTTTCAGCCCTTCTCATTATGGCAATGACAATGTAAAGATATTAAGAACCCTTGGTAGTGGGGCACCTGGGTGGCTCAGAGGGTTGAGCCTCTGCCTTCGGCTCAGGTTATGACCTCAGGGTCCTGGGATCGAGCCCCACATCCGGCTCTCTGCTTGGTGGGGAGCCTGCTTTCCCCTTTTTCTCTGTCTGCCTCTCTGCCTATTTGTGATCTCTCTCTCTGTCAAATAAATAAGTAAAATCTTAAAAAAAAAAAAAAAAGAGGGATCCTGGGTGGTCCAGTGGGTTAAAGCCTCTGCCTTTGGCTCAGGTCATGATCTCAGGGTCCTGGGATCAAGGCCCGCATGGGGCTCTCTGCTCAGCAGGGAGCCTGCT
The DNA here is from genome assembly GCA_004023965.1 of Spilogale gracilis. Classification (NCBI taxonomy): domain Eukaryota; kingdom Metazoa; phylum Chordata; class Mammalia; order Carnivora; family Mephitidae; genus Spilogale; species Spilogale gracilis. The sequence continues at coordinate 7,274 of PITA01033148.1, read as the reverse complement.
TCCTCCTCTCTGCCTGCCTGCCTCTCTGCCTGCTTGTGATCTCTCTCTCTCTGTCAAATAAATAAATAAGTAAATAAATAAAATCTTAAAAAAAAAAAAGAACCCTTGGTAGACTCGAAGCTTTCTTCTCAATTAGTAAGCATTTCTGATGATCTGAAGGGTATCATCATTCTTCTGAAAATGCTCAACATCAGTAAAAGCTGTGTTTTCTCCTGCCCTGCATAGCAGGGCACACCCATCCACTTGTCTTTCCAATGGACTGTTGGGCAGTCAATACACCGGTCAGCTAAGCTCCTAGTTGAGTTACCCCCAGAGGAGAAATGTTGCAGCAGGCAATGAGAGACTTTCTGTTGGATGTGAGGCAGAAGATTCTGGCACATGTAAAGGTCTGAAAAGCTCTGGCTCTACACTGAGATTTTGTGTCTTCCTCCCCAGCCATGAAACTTTCTGTTACTGCTGTTGTCTGACAAAGGTAAGCAGACATTTTTCAGCATGAACTTTCATTGGGATGCTATAACAGACTCCATCTTTATACCAAAAGAACTTTGGCTTTTTCATCCAGATGAGAGAAGAAAGAAATGAATAAGGGGAAAATGTATAAGGGCGGGGGGGGGGGACAGAGCAGTCAGGGAAGAGAGCTTATTGATTACAAAGCAGTAAAGAAAGACAAAGAAAATACCTAATTAGAGGCTTAAAAACCGGGAAAGAAATAACACAAACAACACCATCAGCCAAAAAATTTCAAATACAAATGATCCACGAAATAGGAAAACACAAATAAACAAACAAAAAAACCACAACTAAAGAGAAACTAAAGTGAAAAAAATAGAGGTATAAAAGAAGATTGGCATGTGTCAACTTGATCACTTTTGCAGAAATAATTTTTTCCAGTACATCTTAAGAATGATTTACTGCCTATGATTAGCAAAATTTTCTGATAATACTAATATTGTATGGTAGCTTTATCGCTATTACAAGTGACAGTTGCCCGCAATGCTTTTCATCTTACTTTTTCTTACAGAACCTAGAACTTTATTTTTTTTTTAAGATTTAAAAATTTAGGGGCACCTGGGTGGCTCAGTCATTGGGCATCTGCCTTCAGCTCAGGTCATGATCCCGGGATTCAGGGATCGAGCCCCACATCGGGCTCCCTGCTCAGCGGGAAGCCTGCTTCTCCCTCTCTCACTTCCCTGCTCATGTTTCCTTTTCTAACTGTGTTTCTCTCTGTCAAATAAATAAATAAGGTCTTAAAAAAAAAGATCTAAAAATTTATTTTAGAGAGAGGTGAGGGGTAGAGGCAGAGGGAAAGAGTCTTAAGTAGATGCTGCACTAAAGCCTGAAAGTAAGAGTCAGTTGCCTAACCAACCGCTCCACCCCGGCATCCCAAACCAAGAATTTTAGAAGTGAGGTGTTTGGAGAATATCTCATGTTTCATCATTTTAGAGAAAAGGAAAACTTAGCCTGAAGAAGGGACTTTCCCAGAGTTGTATAGTTGGTAACAAGGAAAGCTAGACCTTGACCTTCCCTGAGCTGGGCTAGGTAGGGGCTGGTCAGGGGCCCACAGGGGGCTCCTCTCTTCTAGGCCTCCCAGTTCCTGTCCCCCTACCTGTTAAAATGTATTTGTCTTGTGGCTGATTCTGATTGAGTATTATGAATTTAAATTGGTATTAGCAAACTACTAAATAACTAAAATTCTAACATGTATGTGAATTAGCATTTAACAATTGCTAAATATTTAATATGGTAACATGTTACAATTTCATAGCTAATATTTATATAAATTTTACTATGTGCTAAATATTGTGTTCAGTATTTTACACATATTAACTCACTTAATCCTTAAGTGAGTAATAATACAACATGCTAAGCCTGGAATTATTGACAACTTAGCTAACATTTATAGGAATTTTACAATGTGCCAGGTTTTGTGCTATTATGGGTTGAATTGTGTTCCCACAAAATTTGTATGTTGAAGTTTAAACCCTCAACATCTCAGAATGTGACCTTATTTGGAAATAGGGCTATTACTGATGTGATTAGTTAAGATGAAGTCATTAGATTAGATCCTTATCCAATATGACTGATGTCTTTACAGAAGGGGAAAATTGGACATAGGAGGAGATACAAACATAGGGAAAGGCTGTGAAGACATGGGGGAGGATGACCATCTACACAACAAAGAGAGGACTGGAGCAGGTCCTTCCCTCCTGACCCACAGGAACCAACCCTGCCTGCACTTTGATCATGGACTTCTGACCTCCAGAACTGTGACACGATATGATAAATTTCTCTTGTTTAACCTACCAAGTTTGTGAGACTTTGTTATAGCAGCTCTAACAAACGAATACAAGTGCTAAGTGTTTTACAAATATTAATTCATGGAATCCTTACCATTAAACCTACAAGAGAGGGAAAATGGAGGGAAAAAAAAAGTTAAGTACCACTAGAAAGAAGCAGTCCAGTCCATCTAATCCAGAATGTGAAGCATTCCACAGGATAAATGCTATGGCTACTCTAACAAAACAATGTTGTGATTTAAAGAGAGAGAAAACTGTTATTATAGAATACAAGTGGCTTAAGGGGTACCTGGGTGACTTAGTGGGTTGAATGACCAACTCCTGATTTCAGCTCAGGTCATGATCTCAGGGTCATAAGATCATGCCCCACCTCAGCTTTCTGTGCTCAGTGGGGAGTCTGCTTCTCTTCTTCCTATCCCTCTGCCTCTCCTCTTGCACATGTGTGCTTGTGCTCTCTCTCTAGTAGATAAAAATAAATAGATGGATTTGACCCAAGCTGAAGGCAGACATTTAACTGATTGAGCCACCCAGGTGCCCCTAAAATAAATAAAATCTTAAAACAAAACAAAACCCAAAAGTGCTTAAGATACATAGTAACCACATTCAACATTTGGATCTTTTGGCCTTTAGAGTGAATAAACCAATTGTAAAAATACATTTTTGAGACAATGAGGGAAATTGGCTATGACAGATATTGAAGGACAAAGACTTATTGTTAATTTTGCTAGGTGTGACAATGACATAGTGGTGATATTAGAAAATGTATATCCTCGGGGTGCCTGGGTGGCTCGGTCGGTAAGCTTCTGCCATCAGGGCAGGTCATGATCCTGGTCCTGGAATTGAACCCTGCATTGGACTCCCTGCCCGGCGGGAAGCCTGCTTCTCCCTCTCTTACTCCCCCTGCTTGTGTTCTCTCTCTTGCTATGTTTCTGTCAAATAAATAAATAAATTTTTTTTAAAAGAAAGAAAATGTATACCCTAATTAGTCAGAGATGGGTGAAAATGGCATGATGCCTAGGATTTGGCAAAAAGGAATTCAGGAAAAAATGTTTGAGACAGATGATGTACACATGATGGTTCATTCTACTATTCCCTCTACCTTAAAAAACTATGTTTGAGGGATCCCTGGGTGGCTCAGTTGCTTAAGGATCTGACTCTTGACTTCGGTTCAGGTCATGATATCAGGGTCCTGGGATCGAGCCCTGCATTGGGTTCAATGCTCAACAGGAGTCTGCTTGAGGATTCTCTCCCTCTGCCTCTCCCCAGCTCATGCACTTGCACACACTCTCTCAAATAAAACAAAAGATCTTTAAAACAATTTTTAAATGTTTGAAAATGTTTCCCTAATAAAGAGAAAGAAAGTATGGATCCTACCATTGCTATTTAACAAATGAAGTAAGTGGGGCTAGGAGAAGTTCAGTAAGTGCCTTGGAAGAGTGGAGCTGTGACCAGTCAGTCTGGTTAGAGTATAATTCCAAACAGGTATGTAATAATATTAATATTTAATGAAAAATGATGATATTTCCTTATTCATTCTAATGCTCTGAGCTGTGCATCCCCTCTGGGTACATCCTCATTGGCGACATCCCTATTACAGAGGTGGAAACAAAAGTCAGAGATGATTTGGGTAAGCACATATTCACTACAGAATGTTGAAACCAAGAGTGGAATCCAGATGTCTTGACTTCTAGTGAAATACAAACACCTGCTTGCATGCCCAAACACTTCATATTTAAAAGGAAGGATGTAGGGCCAGGACTTCTGGATTGGGGTTCCCCATGGACAGTCTTCCTTTGGTCAGCTCAATATGGAAAATGGAAGGAATGACCACCATCCAGCCCCTACCAAGGTGGCCAACACCTGCAAAGGGTAGCCTCCTCCCCGTAAGCAGTGACATTGATCAGTCGGCGCGAAAAGAAAAATGTGGTTAGGGGCCCTCACAAAAAGCAGTTTTGAAGGCAAATGGGGCATGGGGAGATTCTGACAATGTCATCAGATTTAGACTCACAAAATTTCAACAGCTTGAGATAAAAGTCAGGGCTTAGATGCGATGCACTCAGGCCATTCCTGGGAGGTGGCTTTACATTCCTGACCTTTCTCTTGGCAGTTGGGCTGTGGATGGTACCCTTTTAGCCCTAACTTCTCAGAAACAGACCACATTATCCATTAGGGCCTGTCCATCCAGTTCAAGTTCACAGTGATAAATCTCATAGCCTCCAAGGGTCCTCACAAAGCTGGGTGTGGTGTGCTGATAGCATGCATGATTAAGTGCTTTCCTGTGTCAAATACAGCTGTAATGCACTACAAACAGGCAGCCGAGTTTTATACAAACTGATCTGGCTGCTATCAGCTGCTCTGACATTTTATACTAATACTTAAAATAAATCTAGACACAGGAAAGAAAGTACAGAATTATTGTTTTAAGCAGCCTGTGTGAGCTTATCTTCAAAGTGGCAGAGGTTCTATTGTATTTAGAGAAACTGCTCACTCCACTGGCATAAAGGTTAGGAGCAAGACCGCCACCACCACGGAGAGCCAGTTTCCCACGTGAGTGCTGGCCTCACAGTGCAGTGCTTGTCCCCCGCCAGGGGCTCTGTGCAATTTTCATCTTCTTTTTGCACACCTGAAGACCTTATGGTGTGCCTGAAAACACCAGATACCTTTTAGAAGTAATTTAGAATTTCTCTTTAAAACAAACCAAGCCATGATGATGTTAAGGGTCATACTGAAAGTCTGAAAGCATTTCCCTTTTTAAAATATTAGTCTTGACCTCTATGTGTGGTGTCTTTGCATGTGTATAACTCACGGCTGAAAATGAAAGGAAGCTTATGGTATTCTGGATTTTCTTTTTGGAATGAGAGTGTGAGGGAGAAGTGCCCATGAAATAGAAACCTAGTCATTTTTCTTCCTAAAAATTTTGTTTATTTACTTGAGAAAGAGAGACTGAGCAGGGAGAAGAGCAGAGAGGGACAAGCCGACTCTGCACTGAGCATGGAGCTGGATGTGGAATTCTAACCCATGACCCTGAGATCATGACTTGAGCAAAATCAAGAGTCAGACACCCAACCAACTGAGCCACCCAGCTGTCCCAGGAACCTAGTTTATGACAGAAAACATAGAAGTCATGACAATCATCTAGTGACTCTCAACTCTGGCAACGCATTAAAATCAATTGGGGAGCTTTTAAACTTATTGAGGCCAAGGACCCATTTATCAGAACCCGATTTAACAGTTTTGGAGATTTCTAGGGGGCAATCCTAGGTTTAAAAGTATCTGTAGGTGGTTCCAATGTGCAGCAGGGTGGAAAAACCATTTATTTATTACAATGACTCATTAAACAGAAGTGGCATCTGAGAGCCAGAGAGAATGAGGCTGCTGGGGTCTCCTATAAAGTGTGATTACAGGGGCGCTTGGGTGGCTCAGTGGGTTAATGCCTCTGCTTTCAGCTCAGGTCATGATCTCAGGGTCCTGGGATCGAGTCCCACATCGGGCTCCTAGCTCCATGGGGAGTCTGCTTCTCCTCTGACCTCTCCCCTCTTGTGTTCTCTCTCATTGTCTCTCTCAAATAAATAAATAAAATCTAAAAAAAAAAAAAAAGTGTGATTACAGTACCATACTGGGACCAAGTGTTCCATTCAGCAGTCTTTAATTGACACTATAATTTATTGGTATTGAAATAAATATACAAATGGATTGGATTCTAAATACTTTTTTTTAAATTTTATTTTATTTTATTTATTTGACAGAGAGAAACATAGCCAGAGAGGGAACACAAGCAGGGGGAGTGAGAGAGGGAGAAGCAGGCTTCCCACCGAGCAGGGAGCCCGATGTGGGACTCGAACCCAGGTCTCCGGGATCATGACCTGAGCCGAAGGCAGTCGCTTAACCAACTGAGCCACCCAGGCATCCCGATTCTAAATACTTTTTAAAAAAACATCATTGAGGATTTTTTTAAAAGATTTTATTTATTTGACAGAGAGAAACACAGCTAGAGAGGGAATACAAGCAAGGGGAGTGAGAGAGGGAGAAGCAGGCTTCCTGCAGAGCAGGGAACCCATTGCAAACTTGATCTGGGGACTCCAGGATCATGACCTCAGCTGAAGGCAGACGCCCAAAGACTGAGCCACCCAGGTGCCATGAATGCTAAATACTTACTTAAATTTGCCATTGTAGGGCTTGGTCTATTGCTCACAGCTTTATTTTATAATTCAAATTAGTATTTTTCTGTATACATAATAAATAAGAGTTTTCTTTTTATTTTTCCATTTCTGGAAATTATTTCTTGACTCCTTCCTCTCGCTAAACAACTTTGCATAGGTTTGAGTTATGAAAGACTTTAGAAGACTTATGCTCAGGGCACCTAGGTGGCTCAGTTGATTAGGCGACTGCCTTCAGCTCAGGTCATGATCCCGGAGACCCGGGATCAAGTCCCACATCGGGCTCCCTGCTTAGCGGGAGGCCTGCTTCTCCCTCTCTCAGTCCCCCTGCTTGCGTTCCCTCTCTGGCTGTGTTTCTCTCTGTCAAATAAATAAAATCTTAAAAAAAAAAAAAGAAGACTTATGCTCATTTTCACTTTGTAAAGTTGAATCAATCATTAAAAATAATATGGCAGAGGTAGCACAGAGAAGAGCTGAATTTAGTTGGGTGGATTTGCATCGAGTATTACTTCTGATTTTATTTGTAAGAAATTCTTTCTGTGCTAATATCCTCATTTTTGGTGAATATTTTCAGGATTCTCTACCAAGTATGTAATGTATACAATATATGGTTATGGAGATTATAACTCTAAGATTTTCTGGGATACTCTGTTTTAAATACTCTATCTTTAAATGGGCAAGAGACATGAAGAGGCACTTCTCCGAAGAAGATATACAAACGGCCAACAGACACATGAAAAAATGTTCAGCGTCACTAGCTATCAGGGAAATTCAAATCAAAACCACTCTAAGATACCACCTTACACCAGTCAGAATGGCC